>CAOJCR010105852.1:0-10099 GCA_948330485.1 Euphorbia neoarborescens | reverse complement strand
ATTATATAGTGATATAATTAATTTGTATATATATTTAGAAGAGAGAAAGTTAATATTAATTATAAATTAATATTATGTAGGGGTGACTTGTTAATTATAGTTAAATAAGGACTTAATTATAATTAACATAAATCTAACCCTAAGTACTATAAATAGTACAATTATAACTTAACCTAATGCTATTCTAATATTGGATTAGAAAAACTAAAACCCTAGCCACTCCTCTCTTCCTCACCTTAGTCAAAATTTTGATCCTCTCCACACCACAATTTCAGTTGTTCTCATTCCAATCGGAGAAGTGTTCTTCGATCCCGACGCTAGCACTCGGTGAAAGGATCGGTTCGTGTGGACTATTCGTAGAGGGAACCTCCTTTGATTCCTTGATCTGGTGATTTTCTGCGCTACAAGAGGTAAATCACTAAACACTCTTTCCGTTAATCGAAAATATGTGGATCCGCGGGTATGGAAATTCCCTTTTGTTGTTTCTGTTGCGTTTTGTATGTATCGTAATTTCCAACAAGATGGCTAAGGGAGGATAATGGTAGCCAGTTATATGTGTTAGGGCAGGGACAACAGACTCGAAGCAGAGGGGGTAGGAAGTTTCATACATTTAGTACAATAGATGGAGAATCAAGCTAGAGGTTTACAGCAGACTGTAAACGAAGAGGGAGTTGGAGGTTTTATTATGGAGGTTTCGGACCTCAAATGTAAACGTACTGAGAGAGCTGTCTCTAGTGCAATGGTTGTAGATAATAAAGAGGATGTTGATATCACAACTGAAGCGGGCTTCGAGGGGGAAGCTTGTATACAGAAATGAAAATACTGAGTTGGAACTGTCGAGGTTGGGTAATCCTTTGACAATTTGGGAACTGGAGGACTTAGTGTCCACGACATTACCCGAGTTGGTCTTCTTGATAAAGGTCAAGGTTGATAGAGGTGTGGTGGATAGAATAAAACAGAAATTAAGGTATGCTGGTGTGTTTTACATTCTGCATATTAGACATAGAGGTGGCTTAGCTCTATATTGGAAAGATAAGAATATCGTCCATCTGTTGAGATACTCTGAATTTTATTTATGTGCTAATACGGGACGCAAAACATGGTAACTGGAGTTTCACAGGCTTCTATGGGTTCTGAGAGAGGCCAAGAAGGCATAATTTGTGGGACTCCTTAAAACAACGCGCATCAGTAAATAACTTATCGTAGCATGTAATGGGAGATTTCAACGACATGTTTGCTGTGGAGGAAAAGAAAGGGGGTCTTCACATCCAATGGATTTACTCCTTGGGTTTAGAGAGACCTTACAGGTGTGTAGGCTCAATGATTTGGGAATGATAAGATCGATTTTTACATGGGAATGGAGCTGAGGGAATGGAGCTGAGGAATAGTGGATGGATTGCTGAACATTTAAACAGGGCATGTGAAAACATTTTGTGGTCAGAAACCTTCTTAGATGCATGGGTCCATAACATCCATACAATTACTTCTGACCACTCAGCTTTACTCCTGCATGGGGCTACGATTATGACCCTAACATGTATAGCTTTAGATTTGAGAATTTGTGGTGTCTCATCCTGGAATGTAGTGAGGTGGTCCGTAAGTGTTGGGAGTAAGGAAGAGCAATAGGGCTAATGGAGAGACTACAATTTTGCGTCGAGAAGCTGAAACAATGGAGGAGGAAACAATATGGAGATTGCAAGCAGAGACTAAAGCAATATAGAGCTGAACTATTCGAACTGCAAGCACGAAATGGTTGGCATGCAGCAGATGAATTCATTATTAAAAAAGAGGAACTGGGAAGGTTGTTAAATCAACAACAAGTTTATTGGTAGCAGTGCTACAAAGAGCTGTGGCTGGGAAATGGCGACCAAAATTCAAAATTCTTCCATAAATCAGCTAATGCTCACTTTCAGAAGAAATAATTCCAACGTTTGCAAGGAGTTGATGGCGTATGGAGAGACTGGAATAATGGATTAGAGGAATTGATTCATCATTACTACATAAACCTGTTTCGAATGGCAGGAATAGACTACCAGGAGATTATTTCAGTTATTTCTTTAAGAGTTTCAGAAAAAATAAAGGACGGTCTTATATAGCCATATGAAGCCGAGGAAGTGAAAGCTGCGCTCTTTCGAATGTACACAGATAACGCTCCTGATCCCGAAGGGTTCAATCCAGGTTTTATTCAAAAGTTTTGGGGGTGTAGTAGGAAAAGATGTTATTGAATTTTGCTTGGCTTGAATAATACAAATATAGTGTTGCTTCCCAATATTAAATCTCCATCTAAGATAACGGATCTCAGACCCATCGCTCTGTGTAATGTGCTATTTAAAATAATATCAAAATCAATTGCTAATAGAAGCAAGCTTGTCTTAGACTCTGTTATTTCGAAATCCCAAAGCACTTTTATCGTCGGGAGGTACATCACTAGCGACATTTTGATTGGTTTTAGATAGGTCATTTTATGAAGAGAAGGCGTCTGGGTAAAAAAGGTCTCAGAGCATTGAAAACAGACATGTCAAAAGCATATGATAGGGTGGAGTTGGACTTCCTAAAGGCTATGCTAATCAAGTTGGGGTTCCCACAACCTTGTGTTGATTTCATAATGACATGTGTAATGACGGCATCATACACCATCACCTATCCAATGGCAGAATTTTGGACTTTCTTTTCAGAAAGAGGACTCCATCGGGCAGACCCTTTATCTCCTTACCTATTTCTGGTCTGTATAGAAGGTTTGTCGGCTCTGATAAAGCATAAGATGGAAAGCGGATTACTACATGGCTGCTGTATTGCCCCGAGGGCCCTAATTATTTCCCATTTGTTGTTCGCGGATAACAGTTTATTCTTCTTCAGAACTACACTTGAGGAGATGGATTTATTATTGCAGTGTTATCATATTTACAGTCGGGCATCAGGTCAGCTAATAAACTTTTGCAAATCTTCTATATTCTTCAGTCCAAATGTGGAGGCCAACTTGCGCATTCAAAACGCATATAGGATAGGAGTACAAATTATGGATGATTATGGCCACTATTTGGGACTTCTATCGTGTATTGGAAGAGCAAAGAGCAAAGTTTTGACTTTATCATAGATAAAGCGGCAAAGAAGATATACAACTGGAATCGAAGATGTTTATCACAAAGCAGTAAGGAGGTTCTCTTGAAATCAGTGGCCCAATCCCTACCAAGTTATGCTATGAGCATCTTTCTTATGCCTAATAAGGTGATTAGCAGATTGCACTAGTACAGAAAGGGCTTTTGGAAACGGATGTTTTTTGGTTTTGGCAACGGTTTTGTGTCGTTGCCAATATCCCCGTTCCCAAAGCCCTTAGAGAAAAGGCAACGGTTATTTAATTGTTGCCTTTTATACTTTTGGCAACGGTTCTTTCATAAGAACCGTTGAAAGAACCGTTGCCAAAAGCATAAAAGGCAACGGTTCTTATGAAAGAACCGTTGCCAAAAGTATAAAAGGCAACTGTTCTTATGGAAGAACCTTTGCCAAAAGCCCTTTTTAACAGCTCTTTTATTTTTATTTCCAAAATTACTTTCTAATTTATTTGGATTGAAGAGAGATCTCAAATAATAACCAAAGGAAACATTATTAAAAGGCAAAATCGCATTAAACCAAAAATATTATTAAAACTGAAATCCTCGAGCTAATTGAGTGGAGTACGATGCCTAGAGTCATTATCTTTATACCTGCAACTATTAGAAACATCCACAATCCCATTTTTCTGTTCATCTTTAACTTTTGAAAGGGATGAGAAGAACTGAAAAGAGAAACAAAAAACAAAGAGAGAAGTCTTGATAATGCATAAATTATCAATCTAAGAAGTTCACTTGGTGCATTGAGATTACAACAATGCTATGTATCAAACAAACTGCAGTCACATAAATCAGTACAGGATAGTTGGAACTATCAAAATAAATACAAAAAGCAAATAAGCGAATATATCAACATGATACATCAAATTTACAGTCAACTAATCAACAAGCACTTCTTTCCCAAATTGTAAGAATTAAAATACATTGAACACATTATTAAAATAGTAAAATACATATGAAAGATAAATATAAGAGTATTCAAGCTCAACATTTAGATGATGCCTAGACTTAAGTTCTCCTTTATCAATAACTTCACATATTACTGATTCTTTGGTCTTGGATTTCACTAATAGTGATATCATACCACCTACAATAGAGATCAATAATAAAATAAACCACAGAGCACAACAGGAAACATTTGCTTTGTATCAAAAGTTTATTATGCGAGAAAAAGGGGGAAAATAATATATAAAAGAAAATTCAACCTTTTTTAAAGTTACTGTCTACTAAAATTTCCTATGTAATTAGATTCCCCTTCTATACATTTGATTAAGAAATCTGGATTAGGAAGTCACAAGGTCAAGGTGAGCTAAAGAGTAAGTAGTTTTTAGTGACGAGTGAAGGCTCCTCATTGCTAAGAAATACAAAGAAAGGCTATAAAGAATGTAGAAATTGGGCCATCCATCCTACAATCTTTGACCATTTTGCAAATGTAGAATGCTTGAAAATATAAATAAAAATGCTGAGCTGCATACCATCAACAAGAAGCATATCACCAGCCTCCACATCATTAACAAAATCATCATAGTTAACATTGACACAATCATTAAAGCCAACCCCCCTATGTATTGTGAAAGTAAATTCCTATCCAGGTTCTAACATAATTAGTTGAGGCAAGTCACCACTCCTAACTTCAGGACTCTGATAACATAAAACTTTAAGGCAATCAGCCAATCGCAAATAAAAAAATGCATAGTCTTATTATGACTTCCTTCGACACAATTTTGAATTAAAACTTAAAAAAAATCAAATTCATATATTCGCTCAATCATTTCAGTATACACGAGTCTAAAGGATGATTAGGAGATATCTACTATAAATTACAGGAGAGAGAATTCTTTCTGTTTTCCACCTTTATTTTCTAGAACAGGTCATCACCAAGTGGCACTAGAAAATGAAAAGTTGTTCATTAATTCTTCTTCTTATGGAACATCATTATTATTAAAGGTCAATAAGGACAACCATCAACAGCTGCTCAGACAACAACATGAGGCAAGTATATAGGAGTACCAAGCACTGACAAGTACATTGCCTGTTGCTAACTTCTTTCAAAATGAATGACATTTTAAATGTCAGAAACAGTCCCTACTAAAGTGGCAATGCCTAGTAGAGCAATAGGATAGAGCTTAAAGAATGAGTTAAGAAGCACACAATTAATAAGAAATGAACCTACCTTGGTGTCATGTATGATTGCTATAACATTGTCTTTGGATTGCGCATTATACTCTTTGACTAAGTCAATAAATTTCTGATGAGATGCATGATCTCCATGAGACATATTCAATCGAGCAACATTCATTCTAGCCTCAGCCAGTTTCCATATCATCTCTTTTGTGTCAGTTGAAGGACCAATGGTGCAAACAATCTTTGTTTTGCGTCTAACAATAGGCTTGGACCACATACTCACTGATGTGTCACTTGATTGTTGTAATTGCAAAATTTGCTTGTCTCTCTGTAAAAAACGATACGAATATCCATAATTTCCAAACTTGTACAAGAATTGTGATTATCAGGTGACAGAACAAGAAAAAAACCCTAAACTGCTCGTTGGTGTGACTTTGACACGATCATTTAACAAACAAACCAACACAAGCGTAAATTGAATGGCTAAGGCAGCAAGGGCTAAATTGCAATAATCAAGCAAATTGTCAAATATACATACCAACAATAAGCAGTTACAGAAATAACTTCTAGCTTGGGCAAGTGACTGATCATAATAGCCCTACGAACTAAATAATCGCATCAATGCCAACATTTTGCCAAATCCAGCTAATTACACAACCAAATGGCTAAAAATAACAGTAATTAAGTTCTAAGCCGATTTAGTTAACAGGCATTATCAAATAAAAAAAGTATTGCCAGTATCGAGAAGTACAGACCAGTATTACATCATCAGGAGAAACAGGAATAATTTGGGGCTCGGCCTGCGTAGATCTCTTAGCAGCCACAATTTGAGTGCTTTGGTGAACAATGGTAAGGCAGTTCTTCTTCCTCTTGCTCTCCTCAATCTTGAAAGAAAAACTCAAAGGCTTAAGTTTATGGACTCGCTCTTGTAAGGATCCAGAGGTAGGACACAGAGATGAACTGTGAATCGGTCTAGTAGCCACAACTTGAGCCATCGGTTAAGAGAGAAATTTAGAGAGCTAAGGAATACAGAGAAGTGGCTATTTATCAATGGCGAGTGAAAGAGAAATAGGAAAGAAGGAGAAGGTGTCTTGTTTGGGATGGATAGAGGTTGGAGTAATCGCCGTTTTAATTGGAGGAAGCTACAAGAGGGAGAACGAGGGAGGAAGGGAGAGAGAGCTTAGCGATGACAGCCGGCGATGGATTTCAGATGGGAAATAGAGACAGAACGCTTGAGAATATGAACTAGGGCTATGGATCTCATAAAACGGTAAAGAAAGATGGAAAAGGGAACGACTTAAACAACAACCGTTGCTTTTTATTCTGAATAGGGAACGGTTAACAACCGTTCCCTTTTTTGTATTTTTAAAAATAAAAAGAAACAGTTCGATTTAAACCGTTACATTATAATACAATAGGGAACGATTTTTTAAAGAATTATTCCCTTTTCTGCATTTCTAAAAATAAAAAGGAATGGTTTTAAATGAACCGTTACCGTATTGTCTAATAGAGAACGGTTTTAAGAAGAGCTGTTGCCTATAATGCATTGCAGTAGCGCATTTTTGTACTAGTGTTGGAATCTCTATTCTCAAACTTTTGCTGGGGTTCTTCGATTCATTGGATGAGATACGAGAGACTGTGTCAATCTAAGAATGCGGGAGGTTTAAACTTTCGATCATTAAAGGAATTCAATTAGGCTATGTTGTCAAAGCAATCTTGGATACTATTATCAGAACCTAATTCTATGTTTACTAGTATTTTCAAAGCCAAATATTTCCCAAATTGTGAATTTCTTGAAGCTCAATTATCACATAATGCTAGCTATGGTTGGAGATGTTTAATAGCTACAAAGGAAGTCCTTCAATTGGGAATCAAATGAAGGGTTGGAAAGGGAGCAAATATATCCATATGGAAGGACAAGTGACTACCAGGTCCATATCTAAGAAGCATTAAGTCTCCGCCATACCCGAGTTACGAAGAAGCCACGGTGAATATGCTACTGAATGATGAAGAAACGGGCTGGCAAGACAATTTATTGTAGGTTTTCTTTTTGGAACAAGAAAGAAAGGCTATTTATTGCATTCCAATGCCATTCCAGCCACAAGAAGATCAGATTTATTGGTTATTAGAAAAAGATAGGCTGTTCTCGGTGACGAGTGCGTATTACAGCCTAATGGAAGTAGGACATCAAATCAATCTCAATCAAACTTCCTCTCAGATGCATGTAAGTCGATTTTGGAGCTTGATATACCATCCAAGATGAAATTATTTTGGTGAAGAGTTGGAACTCGTTCATTAAAATCAAAGATAAGGATTCAGGATAGGAGAGCTGACATCGACGATCTATGCTTGGTCTGTTTAGAGTCACCGAAGACTGAGTTTCACGCGTTAATTACTTGCCCTGCTTTAGTTGTAGTTTGGGCAGAATTATTCCTTGAAGGATGGCCGATGTTCGTAAATGATTTAAATTCTTTGTAGGGATGGATTCAGTAAAAGAATGATTATGTGAAAGAACAATCAATTGCTTTGGCCTGGGTGAGCTGGGCATGCCGGAACAGATGGGTTTGGGAAGAAAAATTCAACCCACCCTCAAGAGTGATTGCGCATGGCATGGGTTTCTTGAACGAGTGGAAGAAGGAAAAGCTGGAGTTAGCTAGGGGAGCAGCAGTAGACAGTAGTAGAGAGGAATGACAGCCTCCTCCGAAAAATTGGCTAAAGTGTAACGTTAATGCTAGTGTTTTCAATGGTGGAGAGAGGTTTGAGCATGGCTGTGTAATATGAGACCATAATGGTCGGGGTTATAGCAGCAAAATCCAGTTTAATACTGGGAGGTGGAGACCCATTCTTGGCTGAGGTCATGAGCTGCAGGGAGGCTCTCAGCTGGTTAAAGAAACTTTGCTTGTATAATGTTGTTATTGAGCTTGATGCGCTTAAGTTAGTACAAGAGTTGAATAATAGGACAGACAATGTTACACCTAGCGAGCTGATTGAAGAGGAATGTAGGAAGTTGCTAGATTCTTTTTTTGCAGTTAAGGTTGTTTTCGGTCGTTGTTCTGTGAATTATGCAACACATATACTTGCTAGAGCTACTGATTCTTCAACACATAAGGGACATGGTTGCATTCATGTCCACCTCTAATTAGAGCTGTAATTGCTTCTAATTGATTAATTGAGACGTACTTTTCAGTCAAGAATGTTAAGTTGATGTGGTTTTTTTATTTTTTCTTTTAAATAATAATTAGTCTAGCAATATTTCGGATAGATTCAATACTAATAATAAAATAGATAGAATATGAATAATAGTATAATCAGAAAAAGCTTTAAAGTAAATATGATAGCTTATATTTATAAAAAGATATAAAAATTAAAATAAAAATAAAATGGAACACTTAAAAATAATTTAGAAAACAAATTAAAAAATTAAAAAAATTTAATATATAAATAGTTAAAAATTTTAAAAAAATTTAAAAATTGACATGTCATTTTTTACTTTACATTTATACATAATATATAGATATAAAACACATTTTTTTCCTTCTAAAATTGCATATTTAATGATGCATGCTCAACTTTACATTCTTAAAATAAAATTTTAAAAAAAATTTTAGTAATAGTATAATCGAAAAAAAAACTTTTAAAATAAATATGATAATTTAAAAATATTTATAAAATATATAAAATTAAAATAAAAAATAAAATGAGAAACTTGAAAATAATTTAAAAACAACTAAAAAATTATAAAAAATAATATATAAAATAATTAAAAAAATTAAAAAAATGACATGTAGCTTTTTACTTTATATTAAATGTAGGTTATGATTACTTTTTTTTATAAAGCTAATTCATTTTGTGATTATTAATTATTGGATTCACTTGTTTAATGGTTAAAAATCATAAAATAAACTTGAGAAAATTATATAAATCAGCTTATTTTAGAAAATATTCTCATAAAGTGATTTTTAATAATTATATATTTTATATTTTAATTTTTTTTTAATTATAATTATAGCACTTTTAGTGTTATAGGTTTTTATAAATTACATAAATGGCATGTTTGTGCCATGTGCCACCCCTTCCTTATTTTCCTCCCTCTTTGCCATGTGTCTTTTTCTCATTTGTGCATTATTTTCCCCCCTCTTCTTAAATAACTAATTTTTTATTTTTAATTTATTTTTAAATCTATTTATTTTTTTGCTATGCATGT
The DNA here is from genome assembly GCA_948330485.1 of Euphorbia neoarborescens. NCBI lineage: Eukaryota > Viridiplantae > Streptophyta > Magnoliopsida > Malpighiales > Euphorbiaceae > Euphorbia > Euphorbia neoarborescens. Next base: position 664 of record CAOJCR010105852.1, on the reverse strand, counting down.
TCAGAAATTTTTTTATAATTTTTTTTATCTTCGAAATAAGATCCATATTCTTTTTTTTCATCATATAATAATCGCAGTATTACACAGTATAAAACAGTATAATCGCAGCATATCCATATTCATTTTTTTTTCATCATATAACAATCGCAGTATTACACAGTATGAAACAGTATAATTATAGTATACACAATATACTGTATACACAATCATACTGCGATTATACTGTTTTAAGTATGGTTTAATTTAATTAAATCAACCGCATAATAAATTAAATAAATTAAAAATTACATATGATCATTTAATTAATTATTTACTTTATGTAACTCGATTAATTTAATTAATCAATTGATTACATTATATAAACTTATTAATTAAATATTTTGAATTTAAATTCATCCGTTTTACAAATCAACAAATCCGAAGTAAATGGTCTATTCGCAAGATCCTTTAGGACTGTCTTTATATTGGCCGTAGACCCAAAGCCCACAGACTACCACTGGATTCTAATAAATCATGGTAACCCCCAATTAAGGCAGCTAAGCAGCTTCTCCTAAAGAGAATCTGTCCCGATAGCTATTCTCGTATTTATCCCTTACCAATTGGTATCGAGTATGAAAAGTAATAGGCATGGCTCCATCATACAATAGGCATGGCTCCGTTATCC
>CAOJCR010105259.1:0-10399 GCA_948330485.1 Euphorbia neoarborescens | reverse complement strand
GACATACGAGGTGAAGGAATCACAAGGAGTTGTGTGGGTGTGGATGTCTTTAAAGACTCCACCAAAAGTCGAAAAACTACCTTGGTTCGAGAATTTCGCCAGGCCCGGGTTTCAGGATGTTTCAACTGTACATGAACTTCCTTACGATCATTCTATTCTTCTCGAAAACCTCATGGATCCTGCACATATTCCGATCTCCCATGACAGGACAGACTGGACCGCAAAACGGGAAGATGCACAGGCACTGCGTTTTGAGGTCACTGAACGGACTAATAGAGGATTCGCAGGGTGGTGGGGGAAAGACAAAGACCCTACTTTACTGAACTTCTTGCGGTTTGAAGCGCCCTGTGTTCTTCAGAATAACCGAGAACTAACCGATGAGAAAGGAGAGAAACATTACTTCACAGGCCTGTTCCTTTGCAGACCGACAGGACAAGGAAAATCGATGCTTATCGTGAGATTTGGAGGGACTAAAAGATCGAACCTAGCGAAATTTTTCCCCAAATGGTACTTCCACCAGAATGCAAGCAAGGTTTTCGAGCAAGATATGGGATTCCTATCATCACAAAACGAGATTTTGATGAAAGAAAACGTTCCCACGAAGAATCTGTACCTAAACTTAAGATCCTCCGACACATGGGTTGCAGAATACCGGAAATGGATGGACAAAGTCGGGCATGGAATGCCTTATCATTTTGGACACAGCACGATCTCTCTGCCTAAAACACCTGCGGTGGTAGAACACGCACCGGCCGGTCTTGTTGCGGGAATGTCGGCTTCTCATCCCGCGAAAGGCGGTATTGGGTCAATGTATGCGCCAAACTTGGCGAACAGATATTACCGTCATGTCATACATTGTAAGGGCTGCAGCAGTGTTGTTAAGGCTTTTGAAGGTTGGAAAAACGCGCTTTCCTCCGTAGCTTTAGTGCTGACAGCATTGGCTGTTCTTGCCTCTGCAAGGCAATGGAAGTCGTTTTTCTTGGTGTCCGCTGGATTGTGCTTGGCGGGAGTTTATGGGTGTTCGACCGTTGTTGCAATGAACACAACAAATTTTATCAGAACACACAGGAGATTGTGAATTTGGCAGATATTGTTATATGCCAAGGGGTTTTCAGCCGGAGGAAGACTAGATTTCGGGATGTTTTCCAGAATCCGGCCACCATGGACGAGTGTAATGTGGCTTTAGGTGAACAGTAGTGCATTATGGGTCTGCACTCTGCGTGTGAGATTAACCCAATCAAAATAAAATCGTACATGTATCTTTATTCCTAAAGGTGATATATGTTCAGAACATTTTATTTTGATTGAACTAAAATGTCAAGCATGCTTACCACGTGCCATTAGCAAACCTGATGATCTTGTTAAACGGTGTGTACGAAGAGCCTAACAAAAGGGTCGGGTACGTCTGAAAATAGAAATATAGAGGCCAAATATAATAGAAAGAAACAACTATTTAGCAATTACTGAAGCCAAAGAAGGTTTCTGTAAAATTAATGGCAACATTCTGGGAGCAAATCCTTACAAATAAAAGTATATCTCAAGACAATACTTGTAAGCAATTACTCACTCACATGTCTAAATTTCAGTCAAAAATGACCAGTAGGAGCCATGGATGTGCACTTCAAAATGATACATCCGCCTCAAACTCGATGAGTGCCTGCAATAGAAAGATGTTTCGGGTTCTTTTGTCAATAAATAAACAATCAGGAACCAAGATGAATAATTCAAAGAGGATATCTTGTAAAAGCATGAAAAAGAAAAGTTAAATGGCATTTCGTTCCTATATACGTAGGTTCAGGATTCAAATCCCCTCGATCACGAAAAAGTAAAAGCAGTTGGGGTAAACTAAATTGTACATAACTGAAAATGGTTGGTCCACACAGTAGTTATCCAACTACGTATATGGTAGTAAAGGTATCTCCCCTAAACGGAAAATTCGAAGTTCGAGTCTCCCTGATACCAAATTCTACTTGAAAAGAATAACAATTGAAAAAGAGAAGAAAAAACAAGTGTTTCATATGAACTTAAACCAATGAGAGAGTTCGCTCGTATTTGAGCTCACTCGCTTGTTACCTATGATGCATAGAAACTCCTAGTCACTCACGTTTCCACGTTTTTTTATCTGTTTTGAATACCGAAACTTTCGAAAACTAGTACGAAACGTTTCTGAGCCGTTTCTATAAATAAAAAAGTTGCAAAAATTATACTCAGCAAATTATCCACAAATTCATAGTACAATTTTGTAAAACTAAAAGAATATTTTTCGATTTAAACTTTTTAATAAATAATTTAGATTTTTTTATTTATTTTAAACTTCTTATTTGCTCATATTTTTTATTCCAACAAACTATTTTCTATTTTTTTTATAAAAATATAATCATATAAATACATTTTTAAAGTTTTAATATTTGTAAATATATGCTTACGTTTTTTATCATTTATACGTTCCCACGGTTTCCATTTCCTATATTTTTTAGAAGCGATGTTTTCCGTATCCGTATCCGTTTTCATATCCGTGCAACATAGCTTGTTACTATGGATTAGATGAACTAAAATGAAAGGTGAATGCTTATACTTGTATCCCAAATTTGACTTACCTGTATTGCTTGTTGCAGAACATTCAAAATTTCCCGAGCATGTACTCTTTCAGCAGCAACCCCATCCTGCTCCTGAAAAAGCTCTTCAAAATTGCCTTCCCTGGTTTTTAACAAAAGATACAAATAAGCAACATAAAGTGAGCCCATCTAATGCTTCAGCTACCATTTATGGTAGTTTCCTGGGGAAGCAAAGTTCTGGAACAACATTGTATATGAATCAAAGAACATAAAGAATCTTCTCAACCTGGGAAGCCAGGAAATACGTCTAACGTGATATCTCCTTCACCTATCGTTTGTGGGTCAATCTAACACTAGATTTGATTTACTTGATGCCCAAAAATTGAAGGCAAATGACAAAGTGACAAAAATGATATGGATTTATTTGCTCCGACCGAACTAGCAGTTTTTAACACATTGCAGAGGCTATTGACCAAAAGCCATCTCGGAAACCAACAATGATGCACTTCTTTGCAACCAACTGTAATGGTCTCCTCATAATCTGAGGAGCACAACAAATAGCTTTACAAAACTAATAACCGTCTTATGCTTCAGAATCGTATCTCCAATTAGAAATTCCAGCCCTCTCCTTACCATTGAAAAGTTAATGACTTCCATAAACAAAGAAATTTGATTTGAGGTCATAATGCTCCTGAGGTATGATCTACCAGTAGTATGGCCTTATAGACATTTGGAACTTGGACCTCATCCAAGTTTAGGAAGATGGATTCTGGTGATATACTTATGCAAATTTGGAGTCTACATTTTAACCTACTTTAGGATTAGTTAATGCCTACATCTGGAATGGCTCAATTCTCATGATGTCATTACATCTAAAACTGAAGCAGTTAACGATCAGTTCACAAATTTTTTTTTATCATGCATTAGCAAACAATACATAATTATAAAGTTCCAACCAACGGTAACCATTATGTAGAATTTGAATATGACGATTTACTGGAAAAATTTCTAATCCCAAATGAATAGAAAGTCAGTCCAAAATACCTATATATTTTATGTATGAAGGTGTTATGAAGTTCCCTTTTTGCATGGTTGACCTACAACAAAAGGAAAAAATTGCCCGTTTGAATAAAAGTGAAAAGCTTTGAACAACAACTATGGTTGTTTTATCTATCAAGAAACAAGTGAACCTTACATATAGCCGACAACTGATGCAAAAGAAAATATAATTACCAAAAAGTGTGTTATGGCTTTCGGAACTAGGTCTTGAATGTTGTTTCTCACTATATCATAGTAAGACTGCACAAGCAATTTTGTTACAATTACTTGTACAGCTTCTTGCTCAGTCATTTCTGTTGGCCTCCAAATGAATCCAAACTGTTATGGACATCAACAATGAGAGCAACTGTTATGGACATCAACAATGAGAGCAGAGGGTAACTCGTACTGAAACATTTAAAAGAAAGACAGATTACAAAATGCACATAAAGCCCAGATCGAGTATTCTCACATCTCTAGGTTGGATAGTTGATGAACATTCTGTTTCACAGATAGTTTCATCAGAGCGTCTGCTGTATGAATTCACTATAGGTACCATGCTAGTAAATTTCATCAATGACCTGCCCCAAGTCCTAGTGGAGGAATAACTACCTGTATATATAACTGCCGAAATCAGCATATGCAATTGGACACCATATAGAATTTTAAGAAAAGGAAAGTTTTACCTTTCCCACTAACTGGAATTTGTCGATTTTAGCCTATATATTTTAATTGTCATGTTTGGCACCTATATTCTTTCCCCTGAAAAATCTAGCCTTTGTCAAAAGTATCTGCCAGGCGTGCTTTACACGCTGCTAATTTGAGCTTGTTCAAAATTGATCTCGCCATGTATTAAGAGGTGAATATAAAGCACTAACTAAAAGACAATGTTCTTGAAAATAGAAGTAATCATGTAAATCACGTATAGGAGCAAAAACATGAACTTTGAACCTATTGCAACCCTTATTTCCTCATCTATATGTGTATATCATAAAAATTCAGGTACAGTACGGTAACACTCAAAATTCTAGGTCATGCTTCTGATACCAAAACATGTTGAAACAACATAACAAGCATGCTTTCTAATATACAAGATGCTCAAAGTTAGCTCTTTCAGAACAAGCTAATGATTCTTCCACATAACATTCAATATGTAAATGGGGATAACATAATATGCTCTAACTTGACGGGCCCACATGATCTCATTATTAGCCAAAATTGAACTTGTGCTTAATGTAAAAGAAAAATAAAAATAAGAATAAACATAAACATGTATCAAAGTCATGCATAAGGAAAGAAGGAAATATATGCTAGTCTTCAGAAATCAGAAAGAGAGAAAATGGGAGAAGAATTAATGCTTGATTAATGAAATTACACAGGCATTTATACAAGTCTTAAGCCATTCAGTTATGCAATGTCCACTGTCCATCTTTACAGGATTTAGACAACTGTACACATCCAGTAACAATAATGAGAATCAAGCTTTGATCTTGAACTTGTGAATTGTCACAAAAAAAAATTTGTGCTCGCATGCACAGTGAAAACCCTTAATTAATTTATACATATGCTGGAAGCCTAGAAGGAAAGAAACAGTAGCCAAATAGATCATCAAATGCAAATAATTACCTGCTGGTAATTTGTCAATATTTGACTGAGGATGAGATCTCTGCTCCGAGATTATATTTCCATTTGTCTACAATTTAGATTAAACAATCTTTATTTTCTAAATATTTTGATTCTGACTACAAAAGAACTATTGAATGAAAAGAGAAATCACCTGATTAGTAGTACTGCTGTCATTTACTGAGATTGATTTTGGGCCATTCTCAGATGTGGATACCCTTTCAACTTCAGAATTATCCTGAATCATGTTCATGACAAAACTGTATTATGATGACCCTATGAGTCAATTACTTCAACCAAGCAGTGGTTTATTTTCAGGAAAATACTGAATCAGAAATAATATTCAAATCACTTAAGAAATTCAAATTTTTAAAGTGAATCTAACTATAAATATGGTTGAATACATCATGGCTAATACCAGTGACGGTTTCAATTGCTGCCGGGCAAGTTTAAATGCTTTGTCCCCACCTATAAAATTTGGATGCGCTGAATTTATGCAGTCCATCTGCTTTTGTGAGAATGGATCAGTATATTTGTTCAATACAAATGAAATGACACAAAAGTTCATTTATAGAAGTATTATATTAACTAGAACGCTCAATTCACTGAATTTTTTTTTCCCTATAGAGCTACCAGAGGCTAATCAGTTCTTTCTGCTCCATTCTTTGACAGCATCAAAAGCTTTTTTTTTTCAAAACAAAAATGAAAGAAAAAGAAAAACATCTACTAGAGGAATTAGCAGATTAATACATCACATCTTAATCCACCAGAGAAAAGATATTACCTCCATTTCAATAATGTTTCTGATTAAATTTTCAGCTGGTTGTACGCCAGCTTGCAAAAACCGTTCTGTGACTTTATCTATAGACCTTCTCAGATTGGGATATCTTTTCAGCTCAATTGGTTTACAAGAATAGCACATCTGCAGTGAACATGAATTCTTAAGGTCATATAACTCTATTAAATCATAAGTTGAATATATATGCTAGATCTTTTAAGCAAAAAAATTGATTGCTTTTACTCAAAACCTTTATTAATTCATCATATACAAATCTTAGGCACTGTAGGCTAGGGTCTAACAACCGCGCGATTTGATTTCTAACCAGAACTTCAAATGGAACCTACAACATCAGCTTGAGAATGGTCAAAACTTATATTTAGCATCTAAGACCAGGAGTGAAAGAAATTATTCAAGCTACAAGATACAGTTGTCATGAATCTCACCTCTGGAACAAACAAAGCATTTCTAAGAGATGTAGCATTCTGAATTGCCATGCGAATGTCATTATCAGTTAGGTTTTCCCAAGGATCCACACCCTACAGAAAATATCCAGTAACAGATGGAAATTTCAGCAAAAAACAGGGCCCAAAAGAAGTTAAGTTCAATCACTTGAAATTGTAGCCAAGAGTGCCCATTTATAACAGGAAGAAGACCCAAAAAAACAAATAAGTTTTGGTATAAAACAATTTAATGGAAAATAGATTAATCACCTCCAAGCTCTTTGGAAAAATTGACCGAAAAATGTATTGGATCCTTGCTCCTCCAAATAGCTCTTCAGTGTATATTTCCTGACTTTTTCCATCCAAGATAGCAGTAAAACCTATTAATTAATTACAACGAAACCACAAGAAAAGCTATCCAAATCAATAAACAAAAGAAAACGGTAGGAGAAATATGGAACTTGATTGAATGTTGTACTAACTTTAAATCAAGTGAAAGAGAAAGAAATGTTCCAAATAGTGTACATCATGCATATCAGACAAAAGTAATAAAGTTATGCCAAAAGATATCACCTTCACAGTAATTCCTTAGTATGTTCAACAAAATTACGTCTTGTTCTGTCTGCAAAATGGAAAATTTTCCTGAGTAATATAAGAAACTGAAACAAGACATGTAAGCCAGTAGTTTTATGAATAAAAGGATAAACTCGCTTATTTACTCAATATGAGAAATTGATGAAAAATACAAGGTGCTTCTCCGTAAAACCATCACGCACATGCACAAACACCCACAAATGCACATGTACACACATTTTATTGTAATCAAGATATCCCTTCAACTACATGGTCGTTCTGGCGTCCACATGAATTGATGACATTCTTCCAAGAACACATAAAGAGACCAGCTCACTGACCACCCAGCATTATGCTGCTGTGCAACTTTCTTTCTTAAGGCATTAATGAAAAATTTTGACAACCCGTAAATTTCTCTCATGGAAAACAATAAACATACTTTGCACTTGATGACTTCACCATAAGTGTGAAGCTCTTTCAACACAGAATTCACACGAGAATGCAGTTCATCCTTCAAATTTGGGAGAACCCTTCTTATATGCTGCTCTAGGATCTGAAGTTGACAACCAAGAAAAACAATTGTCAGATACAAAGATTTACACAAGAGAGAGAGCGAGAGCAGAAAGTGGTGAAGTGGAAAACTAAGAAAACTTTTTCACAGATTATTTAGCTGGGTGAAAGACCTATGAGAAGATGATTCTATTGTAAGTTCTCCAAGACAAACTTAATTTCCTAAGAAAATTTATGACTCGACTAAGATAAACAAGAAGAGGATGAAAAGAGCAAAAATGAGACTATTAAATTGAAGAAAAACTTGTATGTCCACCCTCCAGGGATCTTACGAAATATAAAGTCCCACTGGCATTTCAAACAGAGAAACAATTTTACAAGGTCAAATGAGAATCGACCTGATTCAGCTTCTTTGCTAACTGTGGAATTCCGCACTGATCAGAGAGACCACTGTATACCTTCAACATACCATAAAGGAATGTGAAATTGAAAATCATCCAAATCATGCATAATATTAATTATGAAACAACAATTCATTTTTTGAAGAGTTGAACGAACATTATGATTACTGAAGAATTGCTCCTCCCGAGCAAGAGCATCTCGAATGCTTCTGTTGTAATTAATATCCTATAAGAAGAAAATATATAAAAAAAATTAAGCTACAAAGTAAAATCAGGAGAAAAAAGGTTATAATCAACTGGTAGAAAATGTTCAGTCATTTAAGCATCTTGTAGTCTCACTGGTAAAGTAGTCTTTCATCTTGAATTATTTGTTAAATTGTAATCAATTATAATGGCTTACAAATATGTATATATATATATATATCAAACACATTCTCCAATCGACAACATAGAGAGACAGAAGCCCATTTTCTACATCAACTGAAGGATTTTTCTTTTAGATGCTCTTTGTTTTTTGCTGCACCATATCAGATACCATTTAGATAATATGACATCAAGTAATTACCATAGAACTATATGCATCTAAAGAAATACTAGTATTAAATAAAAATCATTAGATTTTAATTTTAAAAAATGACAGTCAAAACAAACGGATAGGGTATCCAAGTTTTTAATTATATGAGAGCAAAATATTGAAACACTCCAGTTAAAAGGCCTAAATCCAAACTTCCTAGCACTAGATGAAATTCGCATGATTCCTCATTTGCCGATATAAAGCCAACATTGTGAATTAAGAGTAAAAAAAAATAGAATAAAATACAACAAAAATGCAACACAAGAAAAATAGTTCTAAAGATGAATTCAAAAATCCAAACCTCTTGACTGCGGTTCACAACACCAATATAACCAAGTCGGAGTGGAATAACTCTTCCAAGCAGGAAATTACATGCGTCAGTGCCTCTGTCCATTATATCAAGCTAAAGAGGATAGAAAAAGATAACACTAGAGGTGAACGCCAGCTTCAGGATAATGATGAAATATACAGAGGGAAAACATAGTTCTTATCCTGTAAAATATAGAAAACAGACCTTTGTAATAACGCCAATTGTCCGAGAACCTGGAAAAGTTTTATAAAAGATTTCAGCAGATGCCAACGAAAAAAAAAAATCTGAAAAGGAAATATAGTTCAAAATCTGAAACTTAGCATATTAACAACAAAGCACCAGCAATTTGTGGAATGTGAACCTACCATTTGGATCAGCTGCTTTAGCCATTTGAAGAGCATCTGAAGTTGCCAAATCCGAATTGGCTGAAGAAACTGCTAATATGATACAGTTTTCTTGCTTAATATGACTCATAATCATACTCCGAATCCTCATTTCTATATCACTTGGTTGATCTCCCACAGGGACCTTGGTAATGCCAGGTAAATCTATAAGAGTCATATTAAGGACATAGGGAGAAGAAATCCTTAAGCTAATCTCTTTATCCGAAACCCCCTTGTTAACTCCAGCTTCTCTTTCAGTCTCAGCCTACATCACCAGAAACCAATACAAGTTGGCCACATTCAAATCCTACTCAGAATAAATCAGCATATTAACTTGCCACATTTAATTATTAACTTAATGTAAGGAATTTACTCCATTATACACAAAAATGGAGATTCTCAAACAAAATCCATGAGCTCTCCAAAGTCTCCAATTACAACAACAAAAAAAGAAAAGAAAAAACAAATCTAATAACCTGAATCTCGAGGCGAATTTTGGAGAAATCATAGAAACGATGTCCAGGCAAGTGACGAAACTCGCCCCATTCAACTCCATCATCATCATCATCATCAGCAACAGTAACCGACCGGTTCTCAAGCATCAAAACGAGAGGTCTCCGAGTGGAAATATCACAGCCACGAGGGAGAAAATCGCGGCCAACAAGAGCTTCAAGCACGCTAGACTTACCACTACTCTGGCTGCCAACCACCGCGACGTGTGGCAGCGAAAAATTAACTAAATCATTACTCACCGGAGCGATGATTTCCTTGAGCTTGTTGGCAATCGGAATCACCGATGAACCGATCGTCAAAATCTTGCCATTGCCATTGCCATTTGATTTCGATTCTAGTCCCATCGTTATGAACCGAAGAGAGAAAGAGAGCAGAGTACGAGAATACGAAAGATTTGAGCTATGGCGGAAAATTGATTTGAGGAGGAAGATAGTGAATTGGAGAGTCCTCGAGGAGGAAATAACTGTAGCTTTTGGATTCAGAGCTCCTCACAGGTTGAGCTTGAAGTTGAAGAGCTATTTGTACCCTGCTCTCGGTCCAGCTTACATGCTACGTAGTCAAAAGCCTATTTTTTATGGCCAATGCTATTTGTACACAATCTGTTGTACACATTCTGTACGAGAAATTTTAGAATGTGCCAGGCATACCACGTCAGCGTGGTGTGTCTAGACACATTAAAGCTGTGGGCCCCACACTTT
>CAOJCR010104752.1:0-14296 GCA_948330485.1 Euphorbia neoarborescens | reverse complement strand
ATTTGCTTTTGCTTGTGCGATCACATAAAATTAAAAGAATTAAAATCAATCTTAAGTGTTAACATTTCATTATTAAATATTGTCGATTTTCAAATAGTTTTCGAAAAAAGGATAAGTAAGAGCCTTGTCCGAACCCAATCTCTGGATCACGGTTTTGGATTCGAGCTTAGGTTTTGAGTTCAACCGTGATTAAATTCCCGGTAGAGCTTAAAGCCAGGTGGCGACTCCAAACACTGTTTTCTAGAAATTTGAGTTTGAATTTCGTCTCTGAAACATTGATTTTCTCTCAAAAATATTTTATTTTAATAAAAAATCTTAAGCACGCATTCACACACGCTTATTGTTTGGAGAACCTTCCTCCGAAAGCCTCAAGTCCCTATTCGGGTTCGCCTTTTAGCAAGGGGTACTAGGAAAGGAATTCTCTACTCGCTTAAGAATAGTCTTTCCCGAATTAAAATTTAATTTTATTTTGATAAAAAGTCGCTGCGCTCACAACTACAAGTGTCGAATCCACCAAAAATAAATTTATAATTCTCGATTTATCCTGAAACAATTAAATTGGTAGCAAGAGTAAGTCGAAGTCGATTCTATAGAGATTGATTGGTTATTTCTTTTAAAACACATAGTGAAAATAAAAACGGGGGTTGAAGAATTTGATGATTAAAAAAACTAAAAAAGAATGTGAATCAGTGGAAAAATGCTCAATCAAGAGAATTCTTCAACTTTGATAAATTAGATTTGATCATTGATTAAAGATATGACCAATTAATTATTCCAGATTAGTTATAGTAATCTGCTTAGTATTCTCAGGCCAATTTGTCCTTAAATAAAATTGAAGAAACTAAACTGTCCTTCCTTCATGGCTAGGATTTAATTTATTGAAAACTTTAAAAATGAGAAAAACCCAACCTAGGTTAACCAAATTCTTAGCAACTTTGATTTAAACCTGACTTTATATTGAATGTTCTTGGATCAAAGATAATGAACGATTACATATTCTATTACCGCTGAAAACAATTTATTAAATTCCAATTCAAACAGCTGATAAAAAAGTTTAAACGAAATAAAATAAAAGAGAAATCAGATCCCTTATGCAAAGAACACAAATGCGAAATGATAATTGGAAAGGAGAGTAAAAAAAATCTCACAAATTACAAATATTAAGTCTTGATTCCTTAATTGAAAGGAAATTTAGCTACTTACAGATTGAGTAGTAAACCCCAAAATATGAAAAAGAAAGAATATAGAGTGGTGATTCTCGTTTTCCTCTTAGGGAATTAACTGGAAAATCAAATTCTCCACTTACAATCATACAAATCCTATAAATAGAGCAAGTTTAAATTAAAACTCCTAATTTAATTCTACCATATCCCCTAATTTGAATTATTAGTTAATTAGGAGCTAAAAAGTAGCTAACGTAACAACAATATCCAAAATAGAATCATATGACACGCATGCCTAACAGAAAAGAGAGACAATCCAAAACTTGCAGCCTTTCAGCCCAGCCCAGTTCAGTGTCCTTAGCCTTGGGCAGGGCTAAAATCTCCTAGATAGAATTGCTTTTGAAATTCCCAATTAACTCCTATAAGCTTCAAATCAGCATCAAAACATCCACATTCTTCTAAAAGTGCCTGATAACACAGAATATATCCAAAACAAGTGAAATAGATATGATATAGCTTACTATACCAAAAAGGTGCAAGAATATGTATAATAAACGTGTATAAATACGTAGCTAACAGAAACTTCAAAAGATAGAAAACCTTTGAGATGGTTAGCACTCGGTATTATTGCCTCTAGATGAGAAGGGATGTACAGAGCATAATGGAAAGGTGTTATGTCTATCAGACTGCCAAGAGTCATTCTCATAATATCGAACTCCATGTGCCCTTGCCATTGCTGAATTGTTTATAAGAAGATTTTTCTATGAAATTTGTATTGGACTCTCATAGATTTAGAAAGCAATAGATTCCATCTTCCAAGTAATTGACTGATTCTCTAAGATGACACATTTTCTCACCTACAATAAGAGAAATGATGCATCTACCTCCAAAGGAGATTGTGAGGTTTTGTAGAGTATCTAAGAGTATTCTAATAGGGATACTAAGTTCCTTAGCCATTTTGGCGAACTCTGTGGGCACTCTTTGATTCTTCCTTGAAGTTTAGCACAAATGCCCACCACAAATGGATGGACAAATAAAAATAGTCAATCAAACATTGAGAAATTTATTAAGATGCACCTGTAGAAAAAAGCACAAGACTTAGGATTTTGCTTAGCTCAAGCTGAGATTTCATATAATAGTACTATACACTCGGTTACCAGACGAAGTCCTTTTAAGATAGTCCACACCTGGATCCCTAATCACACTCTTGACTTGGTAGGAACCAGTCGGATTGACAACCCAAGTATCTTAGCCTAGTGCTTTCCTAGGAGATATGCATGATCAAGTAAAGGACATTGAGAAAAATAATGACCGAGTCAAAGCCAAGGTTGATGAGAAAGGACGGATTTAAAAATTAAAGTAGGAGACAAGGTTCTTATGTACTTAGGCAAGGAGAGACTTGTCAATGCCAATAATAGTAAGCTCACGCCTCAAAAACTATGGAACTTTTAAGGTCATGAGGAAAAACAATCCGAATGCATTCACTTTGAGTTACCACTTTGGCTTGGTAAGATGTGTGCATCCTTTAGTGTAAAGATTTGAGCTCTTTAAAAGTGGAGGAACCACTCTCCTTCCCATCGAGAAATTTTTGTCAAATTCTTTTAAAAAAAGATAGAATGATGATGCCATCTCTTCTAAATATTTGAACCTAGAGGAGCCAGCTATATTCATAAGGGATCTAATACCACAACTATTAGGGGAGCGAAGACTCAGATCTAAGTAGTAGGGAGGGGCTGGATCAAAGACTAAGTCGGATGTTGAATGGAGGGATGTCGAGTTGAGTATCTAAGCACGCTGAACATGAAAAGGACCTCTGACTTTGGCAGAATTTGTCCTTTAACTGTCATATTATTCAAGATTTATTTTGTAACTCTTTGTCTTTTTAATTTTATAAACTTGACCACCAAATATAGGGTTTAGAACTAGTATTTAAACATTATATCCTTCTATTTTGTTATATTAGCTTTTATCGATCAAATTCAGAATACTTTTTTAAGGTTTATAAGTTGATTTTAGAGAGAGTATCCTTAAATTTCTTTCTTATTTTAGAATTATAATATTTTTTTTTCTTTCTACTGGATTCAATTCGCAACATAAATGATTAAGTAAATGGGTTGATTTATATATTATAAAAGAGGGTTCACACTAAACATCAATTCATTAATGACTAAACTAAATGAATTGTTTCATTGGTGATTTGATTGGTAATTGAGAATGCATATTCGTATGGAAATTAATAAATTATTCTAAGTAGCTTAGTGATTGAGAAGTTGACACTTGAATGGAATGACTTTAAAAATTACTTGAAACATAAATGAAAGGAGATGACTGTGGAAGATCTTATTGTTAGACTCTGTGTGGCATACGACAAAACAGAATATGAAGAACAGAGGGAGGAAGAAGTTGACAGTTGATAGTTGATAACTAATTTGATTAAAGAATCATCTCCAACGGTTACAAACCACTTCTTGAATCTTTTATTTACAGTTAATAGATATAAAGCTATAATGCTATATATGTGTGAGTAGATGATTAGATTTGTAATCAAATGTATGAGAGAAAATCTGTCAAACACAAACATATTAAATGGTGTGAGTGTTAATCTTTACATTCATTCGAAGAAAGAGTTTGCTAGATGTAGGATTCATCAAGAATCTGAATTAGGTTAATCAGCTTGTATTTGTATGTGTGCATTCTTTATATTTTGTTTTCTGCCATCTTACCTGATTAGAAAGGTCAAGTTACCGGATCTCATTGGTAGCTTAGCCAGGTCACTGTCTCGCATACCGAGTCACAATTAGCTTTACCGGATCACTATCACGGTGTACTAGGTCGCACTCTGCATAGAGGAAAACAATAGAAAAACTCTGAAAAAACTTTCTCATGATGCTTTGCCAAGAGCAAATTAGATAGAGATCAAGAAACTCCTCAAGAAGGTTAGTTAAATCTAAAATCACTTCATTTGATTCATAATTGATGCGAGAATCATGAATCACCCTTTTTGCATTTTTTTATTTTATTTTAATAGGTAAACAAAAGGGTATGGTGACTTCTTAAATTGCTTTCTACTCAAAGTACCTGAAATTCATTTGATTCTTCACCCCCGTTTTCTCGTTTGTCAATGCAAATACGGGACTGCTTTACTCAGAGTAGAAAGATAGAATGCAGTTTGTTGCTAGGTTCAAATTTACATACAGTTCGATCTTGTCCGGTTTGTGTACATGATGAATGAACAAAGACACAAAGGAAATAGACAATGGAAACAAAAGATTTATATCCATCGATTTTCATATAAACACAGAAACAGTTTGATTTCTAGCATAGACATCACAAAAAACAATCAGCTGCAAGAAAAAAACATTTCATGTCTATATACTACACATATATGCATTATTATTTGTTTTCAATACTTAAAAGTCTATGCAATCATTCATAGTACTCCTACCATATAAAAGTATAAATAAAAAACAATATTCGATGCCAGAGTCAGCTATTTAATAAATTTATCTCTTCGGCAGGTCAACTAAAGTGCCATCATTGGTTCACATTTTATGAAAATGCTAAAAAAAAAACAATACAAGAACATGTTGGATGACACATAACTATAGCTTTTGAAGGAAAAAAAGACAATTTCCTCAACTCTATGCACATTCAATAGATTTCATATGCTCAAGGGAGCAAAAAATTCTTGAACCAGAGACAAAACAATTTATCGACATGATTGATCTAAGTTGCAGAAAATACCGTCTAGACAGGTACTGCATCAGTTGATTTTCTAGATTCTAACCATGACTCAGCTGCAACTTTTGTAGTTAAGAACCACCCGATCTTATCAGCAGCTTCATGGAATGGAGCATTTAGTTCCTTTAAATGTGATTCAAAGACGGCAGCCAAACCTTTGTCTGAATATTTGTGTTTTCCATGTCCAGTATTGATCCCGAGCAATGGTGGAAGTTCCTCTCCCGAGTCGCGTGCCTTCGACAAATCGTTTATCCAAACATGTAATGCTGTCAACGCTGCCCCTAGAGAGAGACTCTTTAAATGTAAAGACCACTGTATTGAAGACTTGGACTGTAAGTCCGTGTAAATTTCTAGCATTAGCCCTTGGTCTAGTAACTCGCATGCTTTCTCTAGCATATCGAGGTTGATGCAGAGGTCAATTAAGCAGTTGCAGAAAGCCTTCTTTACCTCAGCACCAATAGAATCGAAGAGTTCAGCTGCTTCCTTCTTAAAATTAGCCTCGGTTCCTTCATCTGATATCAGAAGTTTCACCACAACACCAAGCTTTGAATTCGCTCTCTCAATACATTCAGCAAGCTTACTGAGTTCTTCCTTGGGTGTTTGAGTCATCACATTCAGAAGACACCCACAAAATCGCTCGTCTGGAACTATGTCCAATTGCACCAGTTGGTTAAACGTCCTGACAACATCATCAGTACGTTGAGCTTTTCCATAACACTGGATAATTGATGTCAAAACAAATATGTTAGGTTCTAAGCCCGATTCCAACATCTCATTGAACACGCCCTCTGCCTTGTACACTTCCCCACTACAGGAAAAGATAGTTATCATTGATGAAAATGTCCAACTATCCGGATTTATCCCTGAACTCTTCATGTCCTCAAATATCTCAACAGCTTCACTGACTCTGCCTAGATCAGCACACATAGCCAATAAGGTATTATAAAGAACAGCATTCAAACCAATACCCTTCTCCTTCATCTCTTTGTACACAAAAAGAGAATCCTCACCATACCGAGCTCTGCAATAAGCACGCAATAGAGCTGCATATGTCACATCACTTGGTGTCAAACCATTAGCAAGCATATCTCTATAAATCTTCTTTGCCTGCCAAGGCCTCTTGGCTCTTCCCATGGCATCTATCAAAGTGTTATATATGACCAAGTTAGGCTTAACACCCAGAGCCTTCATCTCCTCATAAACATTCAAACACCCATCAAAATTTCCTGAAATCCCGTAAATTTTGATCAACGTGGAGAATGTCACAGCATCAATACGCCATTTCTCTTCTCTAGCACGGTCATACAAGCTCAGAGCCATTTCAATGTTACCAGCCCGGCCATAGGCATCAATCATAGCACCGTAGGTAACATCATCAGGATTAAGCCCAAAACTCGGCATCTTCTCATACCACTCAACAGCCTTATCAGGCAAATTAGACATCCTAGAGCAGCTAATTATAGTAGAAAATGTAATATTATCAGGCTTAACACCTCTCTCGAGCATTTCATCAAACAGCTGCTCTGCTCTATCTAAATCCCTACACTTCCTAAAGACTTTCAATGTCACATTATAAAGGACCACCTTTTTATCAAACTTGAGCCTCTGGATGAAATATTCCAGAACAATCAAAGCAGTTTCAGGGTTCGACATATTATTAAGAATAACTACAGCATCTTGATTCAATATCCTATCACCTAAAACACTCAAAATGTTACAAACGTCTGTCTCATTTGGGCTACAGGAATCCAACGATTCGGCTAATTTGACAAGAGAAGCATACCTAGCATCATTGGATCTTTGCTTAAGCTGAGAAGCTCTGGGGCTATTGGGATTGACCCAGATATGAGTTTTTGAAGATGAATCCTTTCTGCTATCTGTAGAGCTGAATTTTGAATCTTGAAGTGGGACTTGTGTAACTGGTTCGTGTAAAGAGACATGGGTATTTTGAAGAGGAGGTCTTGATTGAAATTGGGAAAAGGTTAGGAGAAACGAATTAAAATTTTTGGGTTTCACTTCTCTTGACGAAGAGAGAGAATTGTAGGGAGGTTGATGGAGAAATGAAGGAGAAGAGCAGAGATTATATGCCATTTATGTTGAAGTGTAGGCGCTTGTTGCTGCAAAAGAAGTGAAGGTAGAGAAGAGACCTTATCGTTTTAATATTTTAATTTCGAACAGAACCACCAGACCAGAAGGCAAAAAATAGATGATAGCCTCCATTTATGGGCCAAACTTGATTCTTTGCTTGCAACAAGGATTCCGAATGTCTTATGAAGTAAGCGTGATTGATGATTTTTGCTTGTTTGGAAAAGGTAAGTGAAATGTTGTAAATTTTTAAAATTTTTTAATTTTTTTTATTTTATCAAATTATTAAATTAAAGAATTTTTTTTTTGATGTCAAATAAATTAAAGATTTTTTTTATAGTTTCAAACTTCAATTTCACTTTCTTTTAAAACCTTTAAAATCTTCATATCAAGTAAAACCTTAAAAGGTTCGAATCAAATTATTTAATAATTTATCTGTTTAAATCTAAGTTAATTTTGTATTTTTTTAGATATGTGCTGAATTTATAAAAATAATTTCAAGTTTGATCATTTGCTCTATTTAATTAATTATTTTAATTTAATTAATTAATTAAAATATTTTTAAAATATTAATTTTTAATTATAAATTTAAAATATTATTAAATATTTTTCATTGTACATCTTACTTAATTAATAAAAATTATTGTGATAAAAAAATTAAATAATACATTAAAATTATACATAGAAAAATTAACTAAAAAAATTAAGTTTGAAATAAAATTTAGTTAATATACATAATTCAAAATATAACCCGAAAATATATAAAATATGAATGATTACACTTAAAAATTTAAAATATAAATAATATATATAATATATTAAATATGATTCAGATTAGGTTAAACTCGAACTTTTAGATAAAATTTAAGTTCAACCCGTTGAAAAACAGATTTTGTATGGATTTAAGCTCTGATCGAGCTTATAAAAAATTAATATTTAATTTTGACCCATTGAAATTAAGTCTGGACCAATTAAACGGATTAGATTCAGGACTTAGATAATATTCAAGTCTAACCAATCGGAAACAATTATCAATGAGCTCAGACTTAACTTGTATAAAAAAAATTAATATTCAAATTCGATTCATCAAACCTAAACTGGATGGATACCCAATCCTGTAAACAGGTATTTGCCATATATAAAAAAAGTCATGGTGTGGAAATTTACAATATTGAAATTTTTAATGTGTTAATTTAATATTGAGATACTTCAAGTTAGTTCGTTATTTATTTATCATAAAATTTTATATTTTCACACATATTTAAATAAAAATAATTAATTAATTAAAATTTTGTAAGAGAATTAGAAACACCTCCTAAAATTCTAGCTTTTTTATTTGGATCATTGGTAAAATATTGTTGAGTTTGATAAATTGTAAAATGTTTTATTACGTATTTATTTAATTTATATTAGATATTTTGCTTTGTGCATGTCACATATTCCTCACCCAGAAAGTGTATTTTGTATTTCTTATAGAAATTTTTTACAATGACTTTATTTTTTATAAATTAAGTATTATTTTATAAATATTAATAATCAGATGAGTGATATAAAAATAATTTAATAATAAATAATAAAATATTAATAAAATAAAATAAAAATTAGACATTACTTTACGTGAGTTTGATATTTAAAAAAATATATATTTGAACTTATCAAACCTTATATCAATAGATCATATTGGTTTCTACCCAAAAAAAAAAAAAAAAAAAAGATCATGTTGGTATTCTACAAATTTGAATACATAATATCTATCTTTCTAGAAAAGAATAAATTAATGATAACCCAACACCACTCGCACGTGCGTGGGGCATGATTTCTTCTATCAAATGCCCCGGCCGATCAATCAGCAGCAAAGATCAGCATACGGATCAAAAGATAAGGTTCCCGCCGGCTTCATAGGGGTCCGGCTCCCGCTGCGAAAGATGTGTGGGGGGCATGATTTCTTCTATCAAACGCTCCGGCCGATCGGTCGGCATCAAAGATCAGCAAGCGGCTAAAAAGACAAGGTTCCTGCCGGCCTCATAATGGCCCGACTAAGATGAAGAGCCCCCGTTGGGAAAGATGCTTCCGCCCTTAAAAAGGGGGTACCCCTGCAATTAATACAACAATTAATGTTGTAAGGACGAGATGCGGCTCGACAAGATAACAAAAACAAAAAGGAGCCCCGTTAGAGTCAGAAGCAACCATTCTTTGGAGTGACAGGTGACAAGGTCAGACGGACCGTACCACCTACTACCCTATAATAGCAAGACACGTGGGAGCCAAAAGCTACCATATAACCAGCAGAGCCATCGACAAACGAGGTATCTTAATCTTATTCCCAGCTCTTAGCTTTTTACAAAAACTTCCTCCTCAAATTACTGGCTTAGGCATCGGAGTAGAATAATCTGGACACCCCGGCTCCAACTGTCTTACTTTTGTTTGCAGGTCATCAGAATATCTCCCCCGACGATGTAATCCCGACGAGCTCAGCTTACACTCGTTATCAATTGGTACGGTGAGCGTGGACACAATCATGACCGATGGCTCATCATGTGCAGAGCACGAACCCTACAGACCCTTCAGCCTCTACGCCAGCCCCTCACTTGACTGGAGCTCTTTCCCAGATGAGCATCCATGACCCTGTACCTGCTCGACAAAACATTGTTGCCCACTATGGCATCACACCTGAGCATCAGGTATGCTGGAAGTCCCACGGCCCCGACGACTAAATCCCCTGGATACCAACCATAACCTGCAGTGGCCCTGCCTCAGGCTCCATTACCTCAAAATGTCGTAGCCCATCCCCCAGCAAGCCAAGAAACTATCCAAGCGGACCCGTCAATAGATCCTGCTTCATACTATTACCTGTAAGGGTACGGGCCGTACCAGTAGTTCCAATACCTCAATGTACAATCGCCAGCTGTGTCTCCCCACCAGGGTCCGCCCCAGCTGGTTCAGCCTCACAACCCTTCGGGGACAGCCCTAACACTGCTGCCTCCACAGGCTGCATCCACCCCGGTCTACTCTACCCAAGCATTCCAGCAGGTGGGGGTCCCTCCAGCCTCCGCCTCACAAAACACGGTGGTCGACATACTGCAGATCCCAGATTTGAGGCACTGCTGAGGCAGGGTCTGGACAAATATAATGTGGCCTACCAGTATCTCATCTCGCATTCAGCCGAATCCCAGTTCTGCAGGCGTATCATGGATATGCCCTTCGACCCAAGTTCAAGCAAATAACGATAAAGGATTACGACGACAAAGATAATTCCAAAGATCATATCCGGACCTTTTTCAAGAAGATGAGGTTAGCAGGGGCCACAGAAGGCCTGATGTGCAGATTCTTCAGCACCACTCTTCGAGGGTTGGCATCCTTATGGTTTGACAACCTCGACCCCGCCTCCATCACGGGCTGGAACCATTTGAAAAAACTCTTCTGTACTAATTTCTCCAGCTCGATACCCATTGGAAAACTAGCAGTGTTTATGACGTGAAGCAAGCCCAAGGAGAGTCCCTGAGAAAATATATTGATCATTTCAACTGGACATGCTTGAACGTCAAGAACCTGGATTTTACTACCGCATATGAGGCATTCATACACAACACCACCAATAAAAAAATGTGCCACGAGCTTATCATGCGCAAACCCAAAGATAGGATCGCCATGATCACTTGGGCAAAGCGCTTTGTGGAAGTGGAAGAAATGGAGAATGAATCTCGTAGCGACAAGAGAACGGAACCATGGCATATCGCTAGCCGCCAGCAGAGCGGGACGAGTGACAACTATTCCCAACGAACATGCAAGACCATTTCAAAAATTAAAGGGACCACCGCTACACGCCCTACTCCAAGCCAGTTAGCAAGGAGGTGTTAAAGGCCATAATAGATAGCCACACGCCAAGCCGTCCCCGCCAGTCAGCCAGCCAGTAAAGACCCTATTACAGGTATCACAAGACGGAAGGGCACATCACAAAGGATTACAGGACTCTAGCCCTAGAGGTCGAAAGCATGATCTAAAAAGGGAAGGCGAAACCTATGGAATTCAGGCAAAGCAACGTTCCACCATGACCTCAAGAGGAGAGACCACGAGAAACCCGAGAAGAGCACCGTTTGACCAGAGGAAGCAGGGGAACGATCATGGTAATCACAGGAGGGTTAGAAATTTAAATTGCCCAGGCACGATGGAGGCAAGACCCAGCTAGATGACATCAAAAGGAGGCACAAACTTTCCTCCCTTTCAAAGAAATTAATGACATTTCAGTATGCCACACAAACGCCCTGGTCATTGAAGTAGGCTTAGAGGGATTTACTGTTAAAAGAGTGCTGGTGGATACAGGGAGTTCCGTGAATCTTATCATCAAGCAAGCTATAGGGAAAATTAAGCTAGTGCAGAAACGAATCCAACCTGTTCACTCCCCATTGGTGGGTCCCGACGGTCGCCCGGTGCCAGTTCTAGGTCAGGCAATATTATCAGTAGAGGTAGGGGATTGTAAACAGGTATGGCGAGTAGACGCTCAATTTACCATCATCGACACACCCCTGGCGTACAACGTCATCTTAGGATGTCCCTTTTTGGTCTCCTTGGAAGTGATTGTTTCCCTAAGGTATTTAGCTATGCAAATACCAATTAGTGGGGGAATAGCCATTATCAGAGGGAGTCAGCGGGCCACCCAAGAGATATACTTTGCATCCTTACACCTGCCGAAGGAGACTAAATGAAGAAGACACAACATTGGAAGAACACCGCGACTCTAAACCATACGAAGGGCCCTACTATATTTCCTCTACATAATTAATAAAGAACATGTTTTAAAAAGCTAAGATCAAACTTTGTGTTTTTCTTTCCCTTTGCTAGGCACCGGACAACAAAACAACTCCATAAGGCTGCTGATCCACAACATCAGGAGACGATTGACCTGCTCTCCCTCGCTGATCCAATTTTATCCAAGAAGTGATCGAGCATCTCTCCTTCAATGGCCCACATTTAAGTCATAAGGCAGCTGATCCGTCACCCCTCACTGACTCCATCAATATCAGGAGGTGATTGACCTGCTCTCCCTCGCTGATCCAATTTTTTCCAAGAAGTGATCGAGCATCTCTCCTTAATTGGCCCACATTCAAGTCATGAGGTGGCTGATCCGTCACCTCTCACTGACTCTACAAACATCAGCAGGCAATTGACCTTCTCTCCCTTGCTGATCCAATTTTTGCTAAGAAGCGGTCGAGCATCTCTTCTTTATTGGCCCACATTCAAGTCATGAGGTGGTCGATCTGTCACCCATCACTGATTCTATCAACATCAGGAGACGATTGACCTACTCTCCCTCACTGATTTAATTTTCGCCATGAAGTGATCAAGTGTCTCTCCTTTATTGGCCCATATTAAAGTCATGAGGCAGGCGACCTGTCGCCCCTCGCTGACTCCAATATAGACTTAACAACGCTAACACAATCAATAATAAAATCCACTAAAAAGGGGCAAACCACAAAAAAAAACAGCAGAAAAGATAAACAACACAAAACCATTTTCATTACAAATCATCGTAAGGCATTATAAAGCTCCTACTGAACAACAAAGAAATAAAAAGCTTACAAGCACAAAACATAGGCTAAAAACCAACTATTACACAAATTAAGAGTTAGCATCAGCTAAGGCCTTTTTCTGAAAAACGGATGGAGGAAGGCAAGAAGATGCTGGAAAATCCTTATAATCAATAGCAGTCTCTGGCAGGACATTCCCATTCTAGTTAATTGCGGTATATTCAGCAGGAACAAGTCGAGCATGATGCCTCTTTTGTACCACAATAAACATGACAGGGGGCCACCATCACTAGAAGCTCTTATCCTAAAGCCTCCCAGGGTGTCCCCCTTGGGACCATCATTGACAATAAGTTCTGCCATCTTAAGATCGACGATTTCTAACTCTGGGCATATGTCGGGATGATTGTAACATGTTCCCTATCTTATGTGTACCAGAGGGACAAAACTGCCATTCACGTAATAGCCCAATCATCATTCAGCCACCTCTTCTTCGTCCTCCTCATCCGACGACCAAACAAACTCAACCCTCTTTGCCTTCAAGACCCGATCCATACGCTTAAAAAACTCTACCTCCCTTAGATAAAGCTCACCCTCAGAAGGGATTTGTACCTCAACCGCCACAAGCTCCTCTCCTGGCCTCGACCTCGCCACGTCTATGCATCTTTGCCCATAGAAGCGGTGAGATGATTGGACAAAGTAGTCTGCTCTGCCCTCATATCGTCCTATTCCTTATCCAGCTTTGCCCTGACAAGGACGACTTTTCTTTGGCCTTTTTGACCTCCTTCTTCTCCTGCCGATAGCTGGCCAACTCACCCTCCTTACTCTCCAAGTGCCCTTTCAACCTATCCACCTCTTGTAAACTCTGTGAGTAATCATCCAACATACGAACCTCTCATACGTGACTCTCGTGAACCACTTTCCTGACACGTTCCTCAGAGTCCCGCCTCGCCTCAGCTAGATGGTGCAAAGGTCTCATCCCTCGCCCTCTCCGCAGCATCCCTTGCATCTACCGCAGCATCTACCCTTGACTTCTTTGCAGTTAACTTAGCCTCATGCTTCTCCTTCTCCACTGACAGCTCTCGGGTGACAAATATCTCCTTTCTTGCCTGCTCCAGCTCCTCCTCTACGGTTTTAAACAGATGATTATCCTCAACAGTATAGGAAGAGGCAAATAGTAGATCATTCATCCCCTGTATAAGATCATACATTAAAAACTCAAAAATCCATAAACAAGTTACGCAAACAGACCAACGGGCCCTAGCCCTTACATTATCAAACGATGGAAGCCCTTATCCAATCTCCTCTTATCCAAGTACCTTGGTAGAAGGTCATTTTCCTTAAGGAGGAACTGATTGTGCAGAATATCATACCCTTAGAGATTCGCCTCTGGGGATAGACTGACCCTTATGGCTGACCGCTAGACTCACCGACCACAGTAGAGGAAGGTACAGCCCTCGAACCCCCCCACACTACTAGTGTTGTTCCAGTCCCATCCTTTCCTTTCGCGTACGAAGTAGCTTTCGTGGCTGAGTCATCCAAACCCTAGGGCTGCAAAAAAAACCAAAAAACTGAAAAACCGAAAAACCAAACCGAAACCAAACTGAAATTAAGGTTAACCGAAACCGATGGATTAGTGTACGATTTTTAATTTTTAAAAACCGAATTTATGGTTTCGGTTTAGGTTTTATAAATTTAAAAACCGAAACCGACGGTTAAAAATCGAAACCGAATAATTTTTATACATGTATTTATAAAAAAATTAGAGAGCTAATTAGACAGTCT
>CAOJCR010102317.1:0-10495 GCA_948330485.1 Euphorbia neoarborescens | reverse complement strand
TGAATCATAACTGACTCATCAAATTTTACATCCCCACTTAATACAATTTTATTTGAAATAGGACAACACAATCTATAGCCCTTGACCCCAGAACCATAACCAGTTGTGAGCATAGGATTTTTCCCGGGTCTATAATGAACTGGTATTCGCCGATATGTTTGTTATGTATTTTTTCCGCACTTTATTTACTGCTTTTGCATGCCCGCTCACATAAATAAAGCAACTAAAATCAACTTAGGTTTTTATGTAAAGTAAAAGTACGTTGTTTTAAAAAATGTTATCGAGTAAAAAGATGTGGCGAACAGCACCTTCTTCTCCGGTGGGTAGTACCTTCTTTGCACGCGCTTCCTCCATTTTTTCCGACGAGAGTGTGGCGAGTGTCCCATATCGCCACACTCTGACGAGTGTCCCACATCGCTACACCCTAACACCGCCCCTTGTGGATAGTCATGGATTTTACCCAAAAAAAAAAAAAAATACAACAGCCATTGAACTTTTAGAAATAATAAAATAAACTCATTGATCAATTTTTTTACTATATTAAATTTTTGTTTTTTATTTATATATATATATTATCAAATCCAAATTTAATTTTAATTACTGCATATATAATATTATAAATGACATGATTAATAATATTTTTGTATGCTAAACTACTTTAAAAGATGTACTTCAAAAATATTTTTACGTCACAATTTTAATGGATAAAATTATGGATTTTTTTTAAATTATTTAAACATATATTTTTTTCACAATTACTGCAAAACAAAGTCTAATATATACATAAAAATAAAAATGTCAAAAAACTTATATATTAAAAATAATATTCAAAAGGCCAACGCTTTTTTTTTTTGTAAAGTTTAAGATTAACATAATGTATTTTGCCTATAGAAATGGTAATATATACATGTTTTTCTTTTGAAAAAAAAATTTAATTAGGCGGTATAGGGTTGGGAAATAGCTACGTCTTTCTAAGCCCAAAGCGAGCCCAATTTAGGTAAGATAGAGCAGGCCGCTCACCCACTTTTATAGGCTGTATAATGCGCCCGGTCCACAGCTCGATCTACCAAGTGGTCATGGATCTGAATCAATTGTAGATTACCACCTTACTACAATACATTATATATGTATTATATTGGAATTGAATGATAAAATTTTATTAGTTTCGATTTACGGTCACATGATGGATCGGACGTATTATATAATTTCTTTCTTGATACGGAGAGTTAAGATGTCGACGGGAAAAAGTGGACTGATGTGGATAATTTTATTTTTTTTTATTTTAAAAGAAAATTTTTTATTTTTTTATTTTTTTTTTACTGAAATTAACTTTAAATTCTAGACTAATCAGGGAATCGAAATCCTGTCTATTTGAATGGATCGATATTAGTGCCTAACCAACTGAGCTAGTCCGGCTATCCTTATTTTTTTTTGGTATATGATAAATGCTCTTATAGTGGTTTCCCTCAGACCTTCTGTTTAAAGACCAATCCGCTGCCTCCTGCCGAGCGTTCTCGCAGGAACACTCCGTATACCACAGAGCTATTTAAGGTATCTATACGGGAGCAAGAGTCGAACTCTGGATCTGAATTTTATTAGCCATTAAGCGACCAAGTATTTACTACTTATGCCAATTATATTACAAATTTAGTATATTTATATTATTCACATAATTAAAGAATATGCGTATTATATTACAAATTTATGAACATATTACAAACTTTTGTATAAATAAGATCAAACGTCATTATTCAAATTAAAAGTTCAATTATTTATATTATTTTATTTTTATTTTACTTTATTTTTTATTTATTTAGGTAGGTTTGATTTTAGTATTTTTTTTATTCTTCTCAATTCTATTTCTTTCTGAATACTTATTTTTCTGACATCCCAAAATCAATTTATAGATCTTTTTTCATAAAATAAATTATCTAGCTCATTATTAACTATACAAATTATTTTTATATCTGTGAAAATAATAAAAATGTAGATTTATTATTATTTTCTATTAAATCAATAGAGATAAATAAGAACATTTGAATGTAGTTTTGGTCCAATATCTTATTAAAGTCCTAAATTTACATTTCCAACTTAAATACTAAATTTGGAGTTAATACTTTATGGCTCATAGCACCGAAAATTTAAATTGGCTCCAACACGGCTCTATAAAATTACATAAAAACTTATTATAATTTTATTTCTCATTCATTTGGGTCAAACCTTTTTGGTTCATAAAAGTAGAATTTTAATACATGTCCAAAAAACATATACATTTGAGTCAAATAATACTCTCTACGTTTCATAATATATGTTATTTTAAAGTTATGTACACATATAAGATTTTATTAATGATACAAAGTAAAATATAAAATTTACCCTTAATTAATTCTTTTGGAACTCTACATATTTCATCTCCAATTAATTGTGTGGCTATCCTATTGGATGCTAACCATTGTTGTCAGATCCGACCCGATCCGACCAGTCGAACCGGTAAAACTCGGAATCGGTTAGTGTAATGGGCCGGTTGTCTTTAAAATATTGTTCTCTTTACGACCCGTTATTTACCTGGCCACCCGACCGGTCTAACCAGTGACCAATAAACCCAGGCACGGGTCAATGGGTTAAATGGGTAAAAGAAATATTAACTAATTAACTAAATCCATAATAACATAAAATAAGTAAAAAAATTATTAAATATTAATTAATTTAAAATTCTTAAAAATTGTATTACTAAAGTACATATAAATATCTTAAATTTTTAACAAAAAAAATATCATAAATTTCTAATTAATTTATTATATGAGAAAATAATTATAAAGTTTTAAAAATTTTAAAAATTAAATTGCAGAATGGTGTGTATTTAATATTGGTAATTCGTACTTTATCATTTTATATTTTTTCATACTAGAGTTTGTTATGATGTTGAATTATGATTTTATAAGTTTTTTAAAGACGTTTCATTAATATTGAACTTGTGATGGTTAAATAAGTTATTGAATGAATATTATTATTAGCAACAATTTTGTTGTTAGCTTTAGTATTTTATCATGTTTGAAGCGTGTGTGTGTGTGTGTGTATATATATATCAACGGGTTTACAAAATAGTTCGACCTTGGTTTGATACCGGTCGAACCTTTGATCCTTGACCCTTTACCTTTTTCGGTTCAGAGGTCCGGACCGGATTTGACAACCATGATGCTAACTCCTTTTGTAATTTACAATGTATTAATTAATAAGTGCAAAATAGTAAGTTATAAGTATAAATTTATAGATAAAAATAAAACGATATATATTTTGAAACTTTTTCAAACCTTAAACCACCTATATTATGAAACGGAGGGAATAATATTTTCATAAGCTTTTATATTTTATACTGTTTTCTACATAAACATATACTTATTTTATTTAAATATTTATTCAAATATTTATTTTAAGTGGTTTTTTACTTAAAAAATCATATAATTTGTTTATTTTCATGTATAATACTTAAAATACATGTCATATAATTTGTTTATTTTCATGTATAATACTTAAAATACATGTTAGGAACCCAACAAACGAGATATCCATATATCTCGGAATAACCGACTCACATTCACACGTGAAGTTTGTAAATTGAGCCAAATAAGTTTTCATTAAGCAAAACCTGACTTGCCATGTTTTTTAATCGTTGGAAAACACAGTTTGCAAAAATAACTGAATTTTTTAATTGTCATGTTTATGGGTGATTAATATTTCATATTTTGTAGGTATTTAGTTAGGCCATATGGGTATTTAATTTATTTAATTTTCAATATTACAATTGTCATAATATATAGATTTTTATGTAAATTAGGCGATTGTATATCTAATTTTCACTTTTTTTAATCAAATGTATCACCTTAGAAAGTTTGATGGGAAATAGTTGTAATGTCGTGAATTAAATTTAATTTATTACTTTTGCATGAGCGTTGTGTGCATAAATAAAAAATGAATTAAGTCGATGCATATTTTAATTCCAATTTTTAAATTAGTAAGTGTTTCATCTTGAACTCAGAATTTCTCTTTTATTGCATAGTGGTCTCACTCGATTCAACCATGCCTAATTTTCCGATTTGAGCTAATCCGGGTGGCGACCCCACTGAACCTTCTAAAAAAACGAATTTTCCAATAAAATCTCCGATACTCTTCACACACGTATCGCTATGATTATTTAGCTTGCTCGCTCACACATCAGACAGGGTTGTTTACAGAAAGGAAGTTCTTTTTAGAACATATCACATGTCAGTCGTACGACACTCGAGCTTGATACGTTTTTCTTCGTGAAAATATACGTGGTGTGTATAAAAATTTTCGTGAAATCAAAAGTGAGTCAAAAACCGGTGATCATGAAAAATAAACTATGGGAAGTCACGTTATGCCAGAAATAATAATGGAACTTCGTGGATCTAAACCATATCGTCGACTGGTTAAACGGGTTCATCGAATAAGAACGATAGAGATAACTCTAACCGCAATGAAAGTGCGTCTTGTCATGTGTAAGTGGGAGATGTTGATTTTTGATATGCCAGTGACAATATGTATTGGATTGGGAGCAAAATGTAGCAACTTAAAATTGTAGAGACCTAATGTGTAATTTGACATATATGGCGGTTATAGAAATCCTCTATATAGGAAATTCATTTTCAGTAAACGATTCGAATTTAATTTCCTCGACTTCATATATTCTTTTCAAGTTCTTTCTGTAAGAAATGATTTCGTATTGATGATAATAATTTCGTATCATATCTATGAGATAAAATGTTTCTGCAAGAAATCTGAAATCAACAAGAGAAGAATGAAAGTTCATTCGTTCATTCTCGAGATCTCTCTATAATGAAACCTCTATCCGTTTGTTGGAAGAACTTGTATATTAAATCTGTACCCCGTATTCCACTGTATTACTTGTGAAAAAGGCAACTATGACGATCCGAAGTTGCGTTCGTATAGATATGGGAGAATCGGATAGCCAATGATTATGAATCAAGACATATTTTATGAGATAACAAAACCGTAAATCGTTATATTGTCATGCTTGTCTTTGTCTTGTTATCCTGTCTGATTATTTATTTCCTTCACATATAATATATGTTATATAGTTATGACAAAATATATATATTAAATTAATTTTATATATCCATGTTGTAAACAAATGGAAATTGATGACATTATTCCGTAAGCAATGATTTACAATTGATTGTTTATTTATATATCAATGGTTGGAATCTGTTGTGTTAGTTTCTCTGTTCCAACTTAATTCTGTTATCTGTTATAGTAAGAAGAAGGAGCTGAGCTAAAGGGTTGTTATTATGTTATTTCGTTGCTGGGTTTGCTGTTTTGGGCTTGTGGAGCTGGTTCACCCGTTTACTCCAACAGCCCCTCTTAAGATGGGTTTGGGATTTGAACAAAACACATCTTGACAATAGAGGGATACATAGCCGTTGCACTGAGAGACTTAGTGAAGATATCTGCAATTTGAAAATGAGTGGAGATGTGAGACAGAGAAATGAAACCTTCATCAACATAAGATCTGGTGTAGTAACAATCAATTTCAATGTGTTTGACCCTCTCATGGGAGATAGGGTTGTGAGCTATGTCAATGGCAGCTTTGTTATCACAGTCTACTAAAATAGGTAATTGCAGAGGAATCTGAAAATCTTGTAAGAGATAAGTAATCCGTTTTAATTTGGCACAGGTAGAAGCAAGGCTCCGATATTCAGCTTCAGCAGCAATTCGACTGACCATAGCTTGCTTTTTGTTTTCTAGAAAATCATAGAAGAACCTAGGAAGATGCAGTAACCTGTGAAAGATTTCCTGGTAATCAAACAACTTCCCCAATCAGCGTTATAGTATGCTTGTAATTGCAGGTTAGTTTGAATGGGATAAAGAAGTCCAGTGTATAAAGTTCCTTTGAGGTATCGAACTACATGAAGAGCTGCTTTCATATGATTGACAGTAGGTGCTTGCATAAATTGACATACTTCTATGTACTGTATGCAATGTTAGGCCTGGTAAATCCAAGATAGAGCAATTTTCCAACGAACCTTTAATAGGCATCGGGATCAGGCACCAGATTAGCTGAAGGAGAAGAGGATCGTTTTACATCAGAGGGCAGGGGACTTGGAGCACTGTGAGCTTGTTCAAGCCCAACATCAGTAATAAGGTCAGTTATATACTTTATTTGAGAAGGAATAAAACCTTGTTGTGACCATGCTATTTCAATACCAAAAAAAATATTTGACTGGGCCTATATCCTTAATTGTAAAGGCTTTGTGAAGAAATGATTTGACTATTGCAATGCATTAAAGATGTGGACTAGTAATTAGAATATCATCAACATAGATTAAGACAACAATTAGAGCCCCATCATGATGTTTGATTAGTAAACAGTGATCATTGTGGGATTTATAGAAACCGTTAGACAACTTAGAAATCAACTCCTTATGTCATTGTCTGCCAGCTTATTTAAGGCCAAAGAGAGACTTGTTTAGTTTGCAAAACTGACCTTCTGTTGCTGCATTGTACCCGTATTCCACTGTAATACGTGTGAAAAAGGCAACTATGATAATCCGAAGCTGCGTTTGTATAGATATGGGAGAATCGGATAACCAATGATTAAGACTCAAGACATTTCTGATGCGATAACAAAACCGTAAATTGTTATTTTGTTATGCTTGTCTTTGTCTTATTATCATGTCTTATTATTTATTTCCTTCACATATAATATAATATATGTTACATAGTTATGACAAAATATATACAAATTAAATTAATTTTGTATATCCATGTTATAACTAAAAAGATAAAAAAACAATTGATTACATTCGCAGTATATAATATAAAAAATAGAGTGATTATCATTTTTTTATACGTGCTTGATAAATGAATTTAATAAATCTATAATTATTTAATAAAGTTTCTACTCTCATAGCGAGTTTAGAATTTTTTTTTAAATTAATCTAAATAACATTCTTTAATCTTTATTTATTTTTCTTCCACATTTTGACAATTTTGAAAAAGAACTCAAAATTTCAAAAATTTAATTTATAAAACCAGCTTATTTGAGGGATATCATTATCAAACTATTGAGGTTAGTATAATTTAAAAATTTAAAAATTTATGTTACCTTGTATAATAATTGCATTCACCTTTAAATACCTGTAACTATGTGTAAAGGAAGGAGACGAAAAAACTTTAAATAAAATTTGATCTGTATGTGAATATTCGTGGATTTTACAAAAAAATACAAAATATAAAAGTCATTGAGCTTTTAAAAATAATGCAATAAAATAATTGAACATTTTTTTTTTTTAAATTTATGATCTTTTATTTTTATGTTCTTAAATTTAAATTAATTCGTTTACATATAACATTATCTATTAGACTACACGGCTAATAATATTTTTACACATCAAATAATTTTAATTTTTTTCATAAAAAATAGATTAAATGAAAATATTTGTATCACGGTTTTAATGGATAAAATCATTAATTTTTTAAATTTGAAGGGTTTAATAACGTTAATCCACATAAGATCATAAACTTCAAAATCAAAAGTAAATATAAAAAGTAAGATGACTTACTTGATTATATGGAGCGGAAATTCTAATTTCTTCTCGTAGATTCCACAGGAGCAGTTCTTGAATCGTTGCCGGTAACCGTTCCTACACATATTCAAAGTGAATATGCAATACAGGTATTCTTCACAAGTTCTTCCGGTCATAGAACGAGGAATCCCTACGAAGAAATCTCGAGAGAGAAAGCGAGTTCTAAACATTCAAAAACTGTGTAGAGTTTCGAACTGACTAACTGGTTGGCAAACTATGGAAGTGGCAAACTCGCGAACCCCTTTACGGAAAATAGGGCTTCTATTTATAGAAGAAATCTGGTAATCACCAGACTGACCAAATAAAACCTTTGGTCTCTATAACTTTTAAGTTGTTACATTTTGGTCCCATTTCAATTCTAATTGTCATGGACGTACCAAAAACCAACATCTTCCACTCGCACATGATAAGATACACTTTCATTATGATTCAAGTTATCTCAATCGTTCTAATCCGGCGAACACGTGCGACCAATCAACGACAAGTGTAGATCTATGAAGTTTCCTTCAGTCTTCTATCTGCATCTTAATATGACTTCTCCCTAGTTCATTTTCCATGATCACTCGTTTTCGTCTCACTTCTGATCTCACGAAAACTTCACATACACTACATATTTTTTCACAACAAAAAGAGTATTGAGCTCGAGTGTCATATGCTTTACAAGTGTCATGTTCTGAAAATGTACTTCCTCTCTATAAAAAACCCTCCAGTTTATATCTGATGTTTATCGAAAAGAACTCCTATTGCCCGTTCATCGCTAACGTGGCCCGGTTTGAAAATCCAATCAAAACAAACAAAGCAGATATACTCTTCTTGTTATCTACAAGAGTAATAAGGGTGAACTTGAAAACCTTGATTTCATTTTGGGTCTTACAATTGGAAAGTCGAGATCAATTTATATCTTTCCATTCCTTGGTCGCTTACACATATTACTAAAATATGTCATAGTGTTCAATCCACTTCGGACGTATGTCTTAATAACACTATGTGAAAGCCTTCAGCCTTTAAATACGACTCACACATTCTTGTATTTAGTCCACAACTAAGCTTTTTCACATAACGCTTTCGGTTAAATAATATTATGATATTTCACATATCATCTATATGGAGTCTCTCACATCTCCATTTTTGCTTTTACCTATGACAACACAGCTCATAGTAAAAGATTCATCTATGTGAGTAGATATATTTCGTTGATATACTGAATTATACTTAATAATTTTACGTATCACTTTAAAATAACAGAATTAATCACAAATAACTTTCATTCTATTCTAATAGAATTAATTACAGTCATTACAACAATTCTGAAATGACATAAAAAAATATATATGTTCTTATAAAGCACGGAGATCATCTAATATGTCTGCTAAAGACATTTGACACATTTGGCTTCGTTAAAAAATCTGCAAGCATATCGCCCGTCGGAGCATATACTAAACTTATTTCACCTTGCGCTACTTTATCTTCAACGAAGTGACATTTGATATCTCACTACGCGAAAAAATTTGAATTCTGACAAAAAATGAGTGACGGACGATATTCCGTCAGAAATTTTTAGAATTTCTGACGAAAAATATCTGACAAAAAATTTCTGTCAAAAATCTTTTATTTCTGACGGAAAAATCCGTCAAAATTCCGTCAGAAATTAGTCCAATAATTTTTTTACAATTACTGACGGAATTTCTGACGGAAATTCCGTCAGCAATTTGTTTCTGACGGAAATTTCCGTCACAATTTCCGTCAATAATTCTTTTATAATTACTGACGAAATTTGTGACGGAAATTTCCGTCAGAAACAAATTACTGACGGAATTTCCGTCAGAAATTCCGTCAGTAATATTTCAATTTCTGCGGCAAACATCCCGCCAATCCATTTTTTTCAAAATTTAAAATCCCACTAAAAAACGTTATATATATTCTTCCCACCAGCTGCAGCCATTAATGTATATATAAATTGTTGATTATTATTATTATTATTATTATTATTATTATTATTATTTTCTTCATCATCACGCAGAAGCAGAATTATGTATT
Organism: Euphorbia neoarborescens; assembly: GCA_948330485.1. Lineage (NCBI taxonomy): Eukaryota > Viridiplantae > Streptophyta > Magnoliopsida > Malpighiales > Euphorbiaceae > Euphorbia > Euphorbia neoarborescens. Next base: position 833 of record CAOJCR010102317.1, on the reverse strand, counting down.
TCGGATTGGGGAGTTAGGGTGGGAGGTTGCCGGAGCAGCGGCAGCGACGGCGGCTGAGGAATCGAGAGGACGGTGGGTTTGAGGGTCGATTCGACGATTGTAAAGCTTTCTTTCTTTTTTTTTACTGTAAAGCTTTCTTTTGATATGTGCATTCCAATAATTCACAGACTTTTTTTTATCATTGCAATAAAACAAACTTAATAATACAGAACCACTACTGCTAAAATATCCTCTCAATTTGAAAGATAATGTACAGCCGAATAAGAGAAATAATAAGTTCAGATGAAAAGAGTAAAAAATGAGGCAAAAAAGGTTTAGAAAGAAGAAGAAAATAGAGCCTGTAGTTGAGGAAGGCTAATAAGGCTATAAAGTGGAAGAAAGAATAGGAACGGTTAATAATGGAGGAAGACTTGTGAGGAGTGCAGAGATGAAGAGGAGAAGAATGTGCCATTTTTGTGGTACAATGCTTAGCTCGTAGCGGATGAAAAATTCAATAAGAAAAAAACATGAAAATGGAGAAAAGGGAAGACAGGATAGAATTGAAAATTGGGTTGATAAAACTATTACCATATATAGAACTCTATTTTGGTCTTCCAAGTTGGAACCTCAGTTAGCTCCAGAACTGAGAATTAGAAATTAAAAAATTCGACCCCATGAACACTGGCGGAGTTTTTTTTTGTAAAAAATTAAATTACTGACGGAATTTTTCGTCAGAAATTCCGTCAGTAATTACAAAGCCCGTGACTTATTTTAGTGGATCACTGACGGAATTTTTGACGGAAATTTCCGTCAATAATTTAATGACGGAAATATTTCGTCAGTAATTCCGTCAG
>CAOJCR010101014.1:0-13227 GCA_948330485.1 Euphorbia neoarborescens | reverse complement strand
AGGCAGACCCTTTTAGGGACTCGAGACTTTCGGAGGAAGGATCTCCAAACGAAATGTGCTTGTGAACACATGCTTAGGAGTTTGATGAATCCGAAATGAAATAATTTAAAAGAAAAGAGATCTTTGGAAAAGAATTTATTTAAAAGGAAAATAAATTTCAAGAAGAAATTCAAACTCGAATTTCTAGAAAATGGTTTTGGAGTCGCCACCCGATTCCAAGCTCTACCGGGAATTTCTCGGATCCTAAGTCTCAAATCCAAAATCGTGATCCAGAGATCGGGTTCGGACAGAGCTTCTACTTATTCTTTTTTCGAAAGATTTTATAAAAATCGGCAATATTTGGAAATGAAATATTTTTATTTACAAGGGCTTAAGATTGATTTTACTTTTATTTTTTGTTAAGTGAGCAGGCATCCATAAGCAGTAAATAAAGCAGATAAAAAATATAACACAGTTACAACCCTTCACAACGGACTATCCTATGGGGATACATTTGTCAAAAAAGGGGATTAGGGTAACATCCACGCATGCAAAACATTTATAATTGCTTTAAAAATAAACATTTAGCACAACAGCATGCTTGAAATTGACATGTGAAGAAGAGGGAGTAAGATAGCTCATGATCATGCAAATTAGGGAGATTTTCGATCCAAAGCGATTTTATTGGATCGAACGTTTTGGGCCGGAGGATAGTCTCGCGGCGGCCTGAAAACATTTTGGCTAATTTTACGAATGGGCTGTGGTGAAATTTATTTGAAAACCATTTCGCTCGTATTTTAGTTTTTTGGAACATGCATTTTGTAGTGAGCCAATTATCCGGGAATAAATTCCCTTCGTTGCATTGTTTTAGCGGTCCTAAACCGACATTGGCCGGTTTCTAAATACAGGCGAAATATTTATAAAAATATAAATCTAGGTCACAGATACTAAATATTCACGTCTAATTATTGGTACATCATCGACATCACAAATAAAAATTAAAAGGGTGGTATATACGTACCGGGGGGTGCGATCGCTTGATGTAAAATTGCAGTTAAAAAAAAATAAGAAAGAAGCTATAAAATACTTCAAAAATAACATGTTAGTATTTTCAAGAATTATTAAACATATGAGGAACGAGATAAAAGAGAATAAAAATTAAACGGAAAGAAACTAGTGAAAATAAAATGTATTCAGCTTTGGCAACGAATTAGAGAAGTCCGTTGCTAATTTATAAAGGGAGGAAAGACATCTTAAACATTTACCTACGGATTCAGCGACGAAAAATCCGTCGCTAATCCGTAGAAAACCCACTTCACAAATTTAATATTTTAGCATTCAAACTCATTTCGACTCGGTTTCAATACAAATAAAATTTAAACCCTAAAACAACCTATAAACTGGTAAAACACAACGAAAATGAAGCATTTAAGCGATGAAATCCATTTTAATAAGGCAAAATAAATTCAAACAACAACTTGAAAATAATCCTTATATACATATTATTCATTAATAAAAATCAAATCGAGCATGAAAATGATAAAGATAAGATTGTTTTGGCTCAGAGCTTACCTCTTCGTTGAGTATCCGTGAGAGTTCAATCTTCGAGCGATCTGTTTGAATCTGACAATGAACCGTAGAGAACCGAATCACCTAACTTACTTTCATTTGAGTTTTGACTTTGAAGAGGATGATGAATAAGAATAATGCTGCTGCTAGCGATAAAACTAGAAGAAAGAGAAGTGATTATATTGTGAGTTATGGGCTGTTAGTGGTGAAGCATGAAGTTGTAGAAGGAGCTGTTGATGGTGTTTTGATGGTTGAGAAAATGAAACCAAAGAGGAAACTGCCGGAATAGTCACTATCAAAGGCAGAATCCAAATCCCCCTAGACGGGTACTGTTGTTAATGATGAGATGAAGGAGATCAAGAAGGTGGTGAAGAACGAAGAAAGAAAAAGCTTTGAGCTTCGTTAATTCTGTCTCATCCTTTTCTTTTTATTCCTCTTTGGAAAAGGAATTTTCCCTTCCAAAACCCTATGATTTCGTGATTATTATGTCGCTTTTGGAAAGAAAAAATCATATTATCAAAACCCTTTAATATTTACGTGATTGCTGTGATTTTTTCCAAAAAAATGGATGAGTTGCAGCCGCTGTGTGATTTCATGCATTTACAGCCTCCCTCCTGTCCATGCGTCAGCTACTCCTTTTTGTTTCCTATACAGCCTTGAAACGACGTCGTTTGGCTTATTTCTTTTATTAAGGCAAACGACGTCGTTTGGCTTAATGCAAGAAAAAGAAAATTTTTTTCCTTCCTCGTGCATACAAGGGTTAAAACCGGGGACCAGCAAGGAGAGTAGAAGAGTGTATGCTGCTGAGACGTGCCTGATTCCTTGTCAAGCTCTACCCCCCTTTCTTTTAAAACTTATTTCTCTTCTTTTATTTTCCACTTCTTCTCATTATTTTGATTTTAATTTTTCCTTAATTATAAACATTATACACTATCATTTATTTATTTAATTAAATAAATTAAAGTAATGTAAATGAAATATAATTAAAGTAAAAGTGCTCGGGTCAGAATGGGTCAATGGTCGGGCCGGATAGCTCAAAAACACAAGAGAAAAGCATTTGATTCGGTTTCTTCACGGTGCATTGTCAGAGTCATCAGTCTGCTTTTGGTCAGCTCAAACGGATATACAAACAAGAAAAGTAGTTGGAAAAATGCCATTTTCATCATAGCCTTGGGACAAAAATCTCGTGCTCACAGTTGCATATACAAATCTAGGGTGCGTACATTTATCGGCATATAACGTTTTTCATAGCAAGAGAGCAAAGGCATAAATAAATAAAAATGCATGGAGTATGCATGGCTAAAAAACCTTCATCTTCAAGGCATTATATGAGGGAAAACATTATTTATTTAAGGGTAGGTCCAAAAGGTAAGAAATCTCGAGAATCAGGTCAAAAAAAGGGGTCGGGGAATTTCAAGGCCTGTACTCAGTGAGTACTAGCTCGTACTCACCGAGTTCAAGCTCGAGTAGGGAGGCAATCCCCCTACTCAAACTCGTACTCGGTGAGTACGAGCTCGAGTAAGGGGGCCTGCTCCCTTACTCGGTTCTATACTCACCGAGTACGAGAATGTACTCGGTGAGTACATGCTCTTTTTTCCTTTTTTAATTTTTATTTTCTTTTTTCTTGATTAGGATCCTTAGTCGGAAAGGTGAAACTACTCCGGGATGTCTGAGATTTAAGTTACAAGCACTTTGTATGAATCGAAAAGTCATTTTAACACCAAATTTCATATTTTTGGGTCTTTAGATCTAAAAGTTAAAACATTTTTCATTTAATTCTGCTTTAATCCATTTTTTATTTCAATTTTTAAGTTTGATTTTTCTCCAATACAGTCCGTGAAACTCCAAACCAATAAGGGTAATCTCAAGAAGTCAAGAAAGGTCATTTTTATTAGTTTAAACCGTTTTTCCCGGAATATTTTACATCTTTCTGACCAAAGGTCCAATTTTTATTTCATATGTTTCAAACGAAGCCAAAATCTGAAACTATCCTAAAGCATGCTAAGCTGAACTATCTACCTAACAAAAACGATAAAAACAAAGATTTGTGGCTCAGATTTGTACCTCTCTACCGAGTATCCTCTGGTTGATCGCTTGAGAAATCCGATCCTATTTTGGTGGATTTGTCGAATCCTGAATCCCAAACTGAGTGTTTTTGCTTTAGTTTGATTCGATATAAGTTAAAGAAAAGACTCAAGTCAAGTAGATTTATTGATTAAATCCCTTGTCTTGATGTTCTTGTAGAATGGATTTTTGAGATTTTGTTTGGGTGGGTTTTCCGTGTCCTATTCCTTTTTAGGTCTTATAAAAGATGAAAATGGAAGAGTTCAAAGAAAATATAGGTGAGATAAGAGGAATATGATGAAAGAAAGGAAGAGAAAGAGCCTTTTGGAAGGATCTCAAGGTTGAAGATGAAGATTGGTGTTGAAGATGATGATGAAAAATAATGAATGGAGAATGAGGATAAGATTTTAGATGAGAGAAGATGGTTTTAGTGCATAATTTTTCAATTTTCCTCTTGCTGATTTTCGTTCTCCCTCCTCTCTAATTCTCTGCTCCTTATCATTTATAACTAACTCTATCATTTTTCCCCCTCTCTCCTCTTAGTGGGTCCCAAACCCTCTCATTTATCCCATTAAGCACCTTCCTATCTCCTTCCTATTCTTTCTTGTTATTTTTTTATTTATTTTAACCCATAATTGAATTTTATTATTTATGGTATAAGAAGAAAAGAGGAATTTATTCTATGGGCCATGGGTGTATGGGTTGGGCCTAAATGGGCCTTAGGCCTACATGCCCATGGTTGGGTTTGGTTTACGAAAACTCAAAGAAAACGGTTAATTCGGGTCTTTGTGATACAGAAGTCGATGCTCTTGGACTTCTCTTTTAATCAACGTAAATGAATATTGAGACGACAAAAAGTATCGGTGAAATTCGGTTTCATCATTGCCTTAGGAAAAAAAATCCCATGCTCACGCCAACTTAGATCTCCTAATAGCATGAATAAATAGAAAATTTAATCTAAAAAATTTAATAAAAACTCAATCTACAACATCAAAACCTCCAATTCTTAAAATTAAATTTCATCTTAAAAAATTTCAATACAAAAAATCCTATGACAATGGGGCTTTGATACCACTGTTGGGGTAAAAATGGCACGAAAAAATAATCACATCATGAAAACACCGAATACAATTTTCCAAGATCTGTTCTCGTGACCCAGATTATGCCTATTTCTCATATCAGATTTATTATACATGAAATCGAGATAGAGAAGAACAAAATTAAAATTAGATCCAAATTCAACAACAGACGGCTAAAGATTTATAAGCAAAGATCCTGAACAATCATTTAAAGGATCAGCTATAAACTACAGTTCCATTCTATGGGGTCAGATTAGGAACAATTATCATTGACGGTACGGAAGAACCAAAAATTTTCGAGTAAAAATTTTCTTTCTGTGTTTTTCAAAAAATTGCATAGTTGTGTACCTAATAAGGTTAGTTTCGACCTTATATTCTAGGCATTATAGAACCCTATAGATGGATAATTTAACTGGTTTTTGGCATTTGTGTGTTGCATATAATGCATTTTTCTAGTTTTGGGTTGAGTTTGAGCTTATGTATATTTTTTGTTATTTTCTGTGTGTTTTGATTTCCCTTTGGTCTAAGGTCGTTGAGACCAAGGGCTTATGTTATTTGACCCATTTCATGAGCTTAAGAGTCAAAGGATTGAAACTCGAGATAAAGAAATTTAGGAAACGGGAATTAGAAGTCTGATGATGGTGCATTCAATAGGCAAGATCTTTGGAGCTTTATTTGAGAGTGTTGGACAATGGATTTAAAGAAAGATTATAAAAGGGACTTAAAGTTCGTGATCCAAGCTTTCCGATGGATCCAACATCACTCAATTCGGAGATCGGACGAGAAAGATATGAGCGATTGAAGTGTTCTAAAGAAAAGAAGGATAACAACACAAGGCAAAACACGACATGTTGGTTGGAAAAATGTGAAAGCTAGGCAGATTGGAAGAATTCGACGAGTTACCCCAGAACCCGGTGAGTTACATTGTGATTGAGAAAAGTTGAAATTGGGTAGAAAAGAACACACTGGCGAGTTGATGTAACTGCGTGTGTTTCCATACGACAAAAGATCAAAGGCTTGTCAAAAATTCTTTTCAAAAATTTCTAAGTTTAAAAAACTTTTTTGTCAAGAAAAGTATGAAAAGAACTCCCCAGTGGAGTCTCCATTGAGAGCGGGTGACAAATTTTTAGAAAATGAGAAGAAATGAACTTTTGAAAACGGATCAATGATTTTGTTCCTTTTTTGAAATAAGATTTTCCTAAGCAAATGAGATAATTCTTTCCAAAACATCTTTCGCCTTAGAAGGCCTAAGAAGTGACCTTAAGGTTTTTAGAGGAAGAACATCTCAAATTAAACACACATGTAAATGCGGGCTTAGGAATTTCATGCGAATCATGAATGGAAAACTTGTCTTTGAAAATCCAATTTTGAAGTAAGAAAACATTTAAGAACAAATTCAGACTCGAATCTCTAAAAATCATGTTTGGAGTCGCCACTTAGTTCCAAGCTCTACCGGAAATTAATTAATGGTATATCTTGGATCCAAATTCTTGAATCCAAAATCGTGATCCAGAGATCGGGTTCGGACAAGACATCTACTTATCCTTTTTCCAAAGACTTTTTGGAAAATCGACAATAATTTTGAAAAAAAAGTATTTTTTATTTTTAAAGACCTAAATTGATTTTAGTTTAAGGTTTTTATATGATCGCGCACATAAAGGAAAATGGAAAATACACATATTTATAACCCTAGCATACAAGATACACTATCGGGTACACTTGTAAAAAATTGGGAATCGGGGTACATCCACCATACATTCAACATGCATAATTAACTCTAATTTAAAGAAATTTCACACATCTTGCTTGAAATGGATAAGTATTAAGAATGGGGGAACCGAGAGCGTGCGGTTATTTATTTAGGAGGCTGTTTGATCTAACTCGGCTGGTTGGGCCAAGCGACTTGTGCTGAAAGATGGACTCGTGACGACCTGAAAAACATTTTTGTCATTTTCGAGGCATTACGGTGATTGTTATTCCGAAATGATTTTGTCTCAATTTTAGTTAGGAATGTGCAATTTTCATGATTCTGATATCTAAAAAATAACTCCCTTCATTGAATGGTGTTAGTAGCCCTAAAACCGCCTTCTCGACTCGGTATTCTAGATACAAGCACGTGAATAGCACAAAATTGAATCTAGGTTGCATATGCAAATCTAGGGCGCATACATTTATTAGAAAACATCAGTTTTCATACCAAGAAAATAAAGGCCTAAATAAATAAAAATGCATGAAGTATGCATGGTTGAAAAACCTTCATCTTCGAGCCATTATGTGAGGGAAAACATTATTTATTTTAGGGTAGATCTAAAAAGCCAAGAAATCTCGAGAATCAGATCGAAAAAAGGGGTCGGGGCATTTCAAGGACTGTACACAGTGAGTACTGGCCCGTACTCGTCGAGTACCAGCCCGAGTAGGGGGGCAGTCCCCTTACTCAAGCTCGTACTCGATGAGTACGAGCTCGAGTAAGGGGGCTTACCCCCTTACTACGCTCTATACTCGCCGAGTATGAGCATGTACTCGGTGAGTACAGGCTCTTTTTTCCTTTTTTATTTTTTTATTTTCTTTTTTCTTGATCGGGAACCTTAGTTGGAAAGGTGAAACTACTCCGGGATGTCAGAGATTTAAGTTTCAAGCACTTTTTATGAATCCAAAAGTCATTTTAACACCAAATTTCATATTTTTGGGTCTTTAGATCCAAAAGTAAAAACATTTTTCATTTAAGTCTGCCTTAATCCGTTTTTTAGTTCGATTATTAAGTTTGATTTTTTTCCAATATAGTTCGTAAAACTCCAAACCAGTAAGGGTAATCTCAAGAAGTCATGAAAAGGTTTTTTTTATTAGTTTAAACCGTTTTTCCCGGAATAGTTTATGCCTTTCCCGACCAATGGTCCGATTTTTATTTCATATGTTTCAAATGAACCAAAATCTTAAACTATCCTAAAGCATGCTAAGATGAACTATCTACATGACAAAAATGATAAAAACAAAGATTTGTGGCTCAGATTTGTACCTCCACGCTGAGTATCCACGGGGTGATTGCCTGAGAAATCCGATCCTATTGCAGTGGATTTGTCGAATCTCAAATCCCAAACTGAGTGTTTTTTCCTAAGTTTGATTAGATATTAGTAAAAGAAAAGACTCAAGTCAAGTGGATTTATTGATTAAATCCTTTGTCTTGATGTTCCTGGAGATTGGAGTTTTGAGAGTTTGTTTGGGTGGGTTTTCCGTTTCTTGTTCTTCTTTTGGTCTTATAAAGATGAAAATGGAAGAGTTTAGAGAAAATATTGCTGAGATGAGAGGAATATGATGAAAGAAAGGAAGAGAAAGGACCTTTTAGAAGGATCTCAAGGTCAAAGATGAAGATTGGTGTTGAAGATGATGATGAAGAGTAATGAATGGAGAATGAGGATAGGATTTCAGATGAGAGAAGATGGGTTTAGTGTAGAATTTTTCATTTTTCCTCCTACTGATTTTCGTTCTCCATCCTCTCTAATTATCTCCTCCTTATCATTTATAACTAAGTCTGTTAGTTTTATCCCCCTCACTCCTCTTAGTGGGTCCCAAACTCTCTCATTTGTCCCCTTAAGCACCTTCCTTTCTCTTTCCTATTCTTTCTTGTTATTTTTTATTTATTTTAACCCATAAGCATTTCATTATTTATGGTATAAGAAGAAAAGAGGAATTTATTTTATGGTCCATGGGTGTGTGGGTCAGGCCTAAATGGGCCTTAGGCCTATATGCCTATGGTTGGGTTTAGTCCACCATAACGCAAAGCAAATGATTAATTTGGGTCTTCGTGATACGGATACTAGAGCTCTCGGACTTCTCTTTTCATCGATGTAAATGAGTATCAAGATGATAAAAAGTATCGACGAATGCCGGTTTCATTATTTCCTTAGGAAAAAATCCCATGCTCACAACAACTTAGATCTCCCAGTAGCATGAATAAACAGAAAATTTAATCTAAAAAATGTAATAAGAACTCAATCTATAACATCAAAACCTCTGTATCTTAAAATTAAATTTCATCTTAAAATATTTCAATATAAAAAAATCCCACGACAATGGGGCTCTAATACCGCTATAGGAGTAAAAATGGCATGAAAACATATTCACATCATGAAAACACCAAATATAATTTTCCAAGATCTGTTCCAGTAACCCAGATTATACCGATTTCTCATATCAGATTTATTATGCATGAAATTGAGATAGAAGAACAAAATTAAAATTAGATCCAAATTCAACAACAGATGGATAAAGATTTGCAAGAAAAGATCCTGAATAATTAGTTACAGGATCATCTATAAACTACAGTTCCATTCTAGGGGGTCAGATTAGGAAGAATTATCACCGACAGTATGGAAGAACAAAAAATTTTAATGTAAAAATTTTCTTTCCGCATTTTTCAAAAAATTACAGAGTTGTGTACCTGATAAGGTTAGTTTTGACCTTATATTTTGGGCATTATAGAACCCTATAGATGGATAATTTAACTAGTTTTTGGCATTTTTGTGTTGCATGTAATGCATTTTTCTATTTTTTGGTTGAGTTTGAGCTTATGTATATTTTTGGTAATTTTATGTTTGTTTTGATTTCCCTTTGGTCTGAGGTCATTAAGACCAAGGACTCATGTTAGTTGACCCACTTTATAAGCTTAAGAATCGAGGGATTGAAACCCGAGATGAAGAAATTTAGGAAACGGGATGGGAAGTCCGATGGTGGTGCATTCAATAGGCAAGATCTTTAGAGCTATAAATAAGAGTGTTTGAGGCTGGATTTGAAGAAATATAGTGAAAGAGAGTTAATGTTCGTGATCCAAGCTTTCCGACGGATCCAACAACACTCAATTCAGAGATCAGACGAGAAAGATATGAGAGGTTGAAGTGTTCTAAAGAAAAGAAGGATAACAACACAAGGCAAAACACGACGTGTTGGCTGGCAAAATGTGAAAGTTAGGCAGGTTGGCAGAATTTGATGAGTTACCCAGAACTTGGTGAGTTACATTATGATTGAGAAAAGTTGAAATTGGGTAGAAAAGAACACGCTGGTGAGTTGATGTAACGAGGCATTTTCTATATGGTAAAAGATCAAAACTCGGTGAGTTATGACAGAACTTGTCGAGTTTCACTTTGTTAATTAGATACAATTTTTATTTTTCTTTTATTTTTTACAAAACCTATGTAAACATAATTGGGTTTTGTTTTTAGTTATCTTTTGATAACTCTGAACTATCGAAGAGCGCATAACTCCCGGAGAGGTTTTGTATGCCGATTTGTTTTTCAACTAAGGATTGTGTTTACAGTCATTGACTTTCCCATTTGCGATTATTATTTGCGAATTGAATTTTCTATAGCGTTCATCTCCACACAAGCGTACCATTGAATTCGGTTACAGGTTGAATGGAATAATTTTTCTTATTTTCGTTAATTGTTAATTAGTTAGATTCTTCACCAATCTTGTATGATTATGTGTCATTAAATCGTTCCATCGCTTCCATAGGAGTTAATTGATTGTTTAGGGTTTTTTACTGTGAATCTTCATTACCAATTTTGTGACTACGATTATAGTCTTATGAGATCCGTATTTATTAATCAGACACATATATGTGGCTTTACCTTGATTAAACCCTAGGAAATCATTGGTGGTGACAACTCCGTGAAACTTATAAGACAATTGTTTCTGAGCCCCTAGAACTAGTTCATATCCGAAAAGGTCTTAACGAACTAGATATTAATGGCGATCTGTGGATACACTATAATTGTTTTCATATTTGCTTGAATTAGGGTTGCAGTTGAGTCCTTTTGTGATTAATTGAATTTCTGCATAAGTGCCATCCTTTCTTAATATTTAGAAGTTCGGTAAACAGCCTTAGGAGATTAATTGAAGTCGATAAAAATCAAGATAGGAAAAATATCATTGTACCAATTTAGCTTAGGTTATTTAGATTTAATTTTCAGCACTTTATCAATTTCTTATTCCGCTCTAACACGTTAGGAAGCCTATTAGTTTGGTGGTTATGGGGTATTTCCCTATGGGATCGATACCTGGACTTTATGACTAGGATTTTTATTACTTGACAATGAGATGGTACACTGCACTAGAGTTGAGTGATTAGAGCTATAGTTTTATAGCTACCGTCGACACCTGCCAAGTTTTTAGTGCCGTTACAGGGGAAGTATTTTTCCTGTGACATCGAACCAACGGTCGGCTATCTGATTTGAGCATTTTTTTGTTCATTTAATTTTTCAATTTTTATTTTAATTTTCCTTTTAATTTTATTTTATTGGATTTGTTTCGGTGTATACGTACTTGTTATACTAATCCTTTGTTCTTCGATCCAGAAATTGAGCATACTTTACACAAGAACCAAAAAGTACGAAGGAATTTAGACATAGCTATAGAAGTGGTGAATTGGAGGGATGGAATTGAAAGATTACAAAGGAAAAGAGATGCTTTCGAAGCCAAAAGAGCTAAACGGGATATACAGGAAGCTGAATTGAGACATAGATTAGAGGCTGAGCAAAGGGAGCATGAGTACCGTCATTAGGAAGGTGGTGTAGAAGAGAAAAAAATTTTAGAATTCATGGCTCCCCGTAGACCTAGGAACAGGGCCAGTGTAATACTTCCAGTTGTGATAGGCAATAATTTTGAGTTAAAGACCAACATGATTCAGCTAGTGCAATTAAGCGTGCAATTCAGCGGAGGTATATCTAAAAATCCTAATTATTTCTTGGATAGATTTCTAATGATTGCAGACACTGTAAAGTTGAATGGAGTCCTACAAGATGTCATATGGTTCAAGATTTTCCCTTTTGCACTTAACAGAGGAGCTAGTGAATGGTATAGATCACTACGACCTAGTTCAGTAACTTCATGGGATGAAATGGAAGAGCGATTCTTAGCATATTACTTCCTACCTTCAAAGACTGTACAATTGAAGAATGAAATTGCTGCATTCTGGCAATTCAAAACTGAGACTATATTCGAAGCTTGGCAAAGATTTCAGAGGCTATTAAGAAACTTCCCTCACCAAGATATTCCGTATTGGTGCCAAGTAAGCACATTTTATGACTATTTATCGCCTAATAATCATGCTATTGTAGATTCTTCTACAGATGGGGATATTTTTAATAAGAAACCAAGCGAGGCTAAAGCATTATTTGAGGAATTGGAGAGCAAGAGTACATTGTGGCAAGCCGAAATGCATAGAAGAGATGTCCATGCTGATGAAGGCACTCTGAATTCATTTACCATGGACGCGATGAATAAGAAGGTAGACATAGTGATGGCAAAATCTATTATGAATGAGGCATCTCAATCGGCGATATGTGTCACGTGCAGAGGAGATCACCCAATTAAATCTTACAAAGTGGGTAGTCCGTTTTCCCAAGTTCAGAATATACAAATTATACACGAGGAAACTATAGGTATAATAATTCTAACTCCTACGGTAATTCGTATAATGATAATAACAATTACGGGAGGACATTTCAACACCCAAACTTTCCATATTGTAATAATAAAAATGTGTTGAAACCTTCTCCTGAGTTTACAATGATCACTAGAATCAAGGGTTAGGTAAGGCCCCAACACTTCAGTATAACCAACCTCTACTGTTTTCGGCTCCACCTCAGAAACAAGATAAAGGTTTTATGTCTTTGCTAAAAGATATTTCATCTAAGCCTACAGAGACTTCAGCTAGACTTGCTCATAACGAGGCGTTCTTTAGAGATTTGGGAAATCAGTTTGCTTAATTTAGTAGAGAAAGGCAAGAGAGGCCTTCTGGTAGTCTTCCAAGTACTACTGAATAGAATCCTAACAGCAGCCCAAGGGAGATAGCCTACTCAATATCTATTTTGGGTGTTAGCAAGGTAGAGGCGATAGAAACTGAGACTACTAGTCAACCCCCATCAAAACAAGTAAGTGTGGGGTTAGGAGAGGTAAGCAACCCTAACCTAAATTCTAAAACTCCTTCTAATGTGCTAGAAAAAGAGAGTGCTTCTGATCCCATTTGGGTTTATGTGCCCAAATTGCCTTTCCCTCAATAGGTTAGACAAAACCAACTTGATCATAAGCATTCTATATTCCTTGATATTTTTAAGAAGTTGAAAATTAATTTACCATTAATCGAGGCTCTCCGTAAGAATCCTAAATATGCTAAATTTTTTAAGGAGTTGTTTACAGGTCAAAAGAAGTTAGAAAGAGAAGGAATGGTGGCTTTAACGAATAGAATGTTCAGCATGGTTGAGAAATAACCTTCCATTGAAGATGAAGGATTAGGGAAGTTTTACTATTCCTTATGAATTGGGGGAGATGAGGATTGATAGTTCTCTGTATGACTTAGGCACCAGCGTTAATCTTATGCCCCTATTAATGTTTAAGAGGCTTGGTTTGGGAGTTTGAAACCCATCACTATGAAACTGTAGCTTACAAATGGATCGATTGCAACACCACGAGGAGTCTTAGAAGAAGTGTTAATAAAGGTAGATAAATTTATTTTTCTTATTGATTTTGTGGTTTTGGATATGGA
>CAOJCR010097794.1:0-10215 GCA_948330485.1 Euphorbia neoarborescens | reverse complement strand
CTACCTTTATATATAGTTATTATCTCACCCCCTCCTGTAAATTGAGAGGGGCGACTCCGATCCCATGGGTTAGTGCGATCTTCTCCCCCACAAAAAGGCCTTGGCCATCTGCCTTATTGGTTGTCATTCAGAGCATTAATGGATTGCTTTCTTTTATTGGAGTTTTTTGAAAAATTATCCAGGCTCTCAACAGCTATAATGGCGGCTGTATGGTCTCGGACCTTCATTCTTATTACCTCATTTCTCACCCATGGCTTGAGACCTCTCTTAAAGTACTGCAGTTTGTCATTCTCTTGCATTTTCGGACAATCCAAGATGAACTTCTGGTATGCTCATAATACTCCCTGATATAGCCTGTTTGTTATAGCTCTGCCAGTTTGTTCCTGGCCACATGAGACACATTCTCAGGGTAGAATTGAGCCCTGAACTCCCTTATAAACTCCTCCTAAGTTACCACTATCTCGAGGGAAGCCCAGTGACACCACCAAAACTTTGCGTCCCCCGTTAGCTGCTTAGGGATTAATGTAAGATACTTTGTATCTACTATGGCTTTGACTTTAGTGAAGAAGTTCTTAATATCGAAGAGGAAGTTATCCACTTCACTTACATCTCTCATGCCATCATAGGAATTTTTCTCTAGCACCTTATATTTTGCTGACTCTTGTGGTCGGAGATCTTTTCTTTTGTATATGTCGGTCATCATCTTCACCTTTAGTGGGAGCTCATCTAGCTCCCCTCTTATTGCTCTACATTTGTCCAAGGTCTCCATCTAGAATCGATCTACCATATTATTATGTTCTCTATGGTCTGCCTCTAGCTTCTCAATAGCTTTAGCCATTCGAAGCATAATTTCATTCTTACATGTATTCCCAGGCTCCTCGACATTTTCATCTTGAGCTCCTGGAAAGGACCCCTTCTCGATGGCCTGATTCTTTCTAGATGCCCTCTTAATAGTAATTTCTTTGATGGAACTATTCTCTATTACAAACTCAAAGACCTCATATTGTAAGCAATCTCTGAGAAAATATCAGTCTTCTCCACTAACACTTCCAATTGCTCATTTTGGCTCTTCATGTGTATCTCAACTTCACTTTTAGCAAAATCAGCTACGTTCATTCTCAAGTCTCTCACTTTACTCTGGAGCGACTCTACAGCCATCCGTACCTCTTTAAAACTCTTGGCACTCTCGAATCTCATAGCCGCTAATTGTTCGAGGTCAATCTCATCTCATTGCCTATCTAAGGCCTCAATCCGCTTAAATGAATTAGTTCCCAACATACTTTCTGGTAAATTCTCTTTATGCTCTGATACCCAATGTCACAGGGTCATCTCCTGACTCTATATGATGCTTACGTTCTACTCGTGAAGTAAGCCAGCCAATCTTAGTTATGCGCTAATCCGCATAGGGGTACACAAATGAGGCTTAGAACACAACATCTCAATAAGACATAAAAAGGGAAATGATTCCCTACATTGAGACAAGCTACAAGCTATAAGCATTTATATCTCACGATAAAAAATATAAAGCATCCGTACACACAAGAAAGGGCCACACAAAGCAAGCATACTGAATAATGTGTAAGGCTTTATTAGGATAGTAAGAACAGTACAAAGTAAGGCACAACCACATGGGTAGAGGGTGCATTACCATAGTGGGAAAGGTACGCAAGTGGAGGCCAGACTAAGTGTGGACCAGCTTCATCCCCTATACTAGTCCTTATACTATTCCCAGCTATGGGAGGAATAGATATGGATTTATTCCACCTCCCACATCCTCTCTCCTAAAAACACTATTCACTATGACAATATTACTGCTGCTGCAATACCTAAACCCCTTACAAGGTGTAAATTTACCCCACTTACACCACACAACACCTGTTGCGTGCCACTGCAGCAGGTGCTGCATGCTGTATGCAGCACTTGCTATATGCAACAGCATGGTATGGGCTGGCATACAGCATGCTGCGTGCCAGCACGCAGCACGCACGGGCCCTGACCCCCCAACATGCATCGACACTAAAAAATTATTATTTACCCTCTTGGATGTTTTTAGACGTTTTTGGCCCAAAAGATACCAAAATATACAATTTTTCCGTTTCTTTGCATTTTTGGTCCTTTTTTATGCTTTAGGTTGTAAAAATGCCATTTTACCCCCATTTAATATTTTGTGCCCGTCCTTTACTATTTTATGTATGTGTTGACCTAAAAATACATGTTTTGCTTAGAAAACCGAGCTAAAGTTGGATTTAAGGCCGCTAACACCATTCGACGAAGGGGATTGTTTCCATGATATCCACCCCATAAACGTTGCATGCCAATAACAACTAAAATTGAGCCAAAAGCATTTCTAAAATTACAATCACCGCAATGTCATTCGAAAATCACAAAAGCTATTTTTCGGCCGTTACAAGGCCATTATTTAGCCCAAACCATTTTGATCCGAATAATCGAGTTGGATCAAATGACCCCCTAAATGAATGACCCCGAGCTATCCTAACTCTCCATTCTTAATGCATGTCCATTTCAAGTATCATGTGTGCAATGTGTTTAAATTAATTATGCATGCTGTAATGTATGTATGATGGATGTTCCCCCAATTCCAAATTCAACAAATGTACCCCCTAGGATAGCTTGTGTGAATAGATTTTAAATTATGTGTATATTTTTACCACTTTCTTTATCGCTTTTGTATGGACGATCACCTTAAAATTAAATTAAAATCAATTTAGGCTTTTCCAAATAAAAATACTTTGTTTTAAAACGTTATCGATTTTTCTTAAAGTCTTTTGAAAAAAGAATGAGTAAATACCTTATTCGAGCCCAATCTCTGGATCACGATTTTAGATTCGAGACTTAGGATCCGAGAATTCTCCTGAATTAATTCCCGATAGACCTTGGAACCGGGTGGCGACTCTAAATATCATTTTTTAGAGATTCATGTTTGAATTTCTTTTAAAATGTTTTCATCTTTCAAATTTGGATTTTAAAATAAAACTCTTAAGCCAACGTTCACACGCGTATTGAATTAAGGTATTTCTCCATGGAAACCTTATCTCACTTTCTAGGCAAAAGGTGTTTCTAAATGAATAAGCCTTAATCGCTGAAGGAATTGTTCGATTTTCTCAAACCATCTTTAAAACTAAATCTTTCATTGATGTTTTACCAAAAAATTCCTAAGCCCGCATTTACATGCATGTTTAATTTGATAGGATCTTCCTCTGAATACCTTAAGGTCGCTTCTGAATACCTTAAGGTCGCTTCTAAGAGGTGTTTTAGAAAGAATCACTTCATTCACTTAGGAAACGCTTTTAACTTCATTAATTTTTTTTCTTAAAATAAATTTATTTCTTTCAACACTTTACTTAAATTTTTTTAAAAGCGATTCCGCTTTCAAAATTTGTTGTCCGCTCACACCTAGCTGAATTCTCTGTAAGCTTAGCTAAAATATCTTTCAACAAAGACATAACACCATCATCTTTTTTTGGAGGGGGCACTGGCGATGGTAAAGGCTGATTATATGGTAGCATTGGGGCCTTACCTAACCATTGATTCTGGTGCTTATTGTAAAACTCGAAAGAAGGTCTCAACACGTTTTGATGATTACCGTATGAAAGGTTCAAGTGTTGAAATCTCCTCCCACAATTGTTATTATTATTATTATGCGAATCGTTGCATGAGTTAGAATTATTATACCTGAAGTTACCTGCTACATAGTTTGTATATTCCGATCCTTAGGCAAACGGACTGCCCACTTAATAAGCTTGACTTGGATGGTCTCCTCCATATGTGATACACATCACCACTTGAGGTGCCTCATTTAAAGTTAATTTTCCATCGCCATATCTAGCTTCTTGTTCATCACATCTATGGTCAATGAATTTAGACCACCTTTAGAGGTATAAACGTCCCTTCTATGTGTTTCGGCTTGCCATAACGTACTCTTCCTCATCAATTCCTCAAACAATGCTTTAGCCTCGATTGATTTCTTATTAAAAATATCCCAACCTACAAAAGAATCTACAATAGCACAATTATTAGGAGATAAACCGTGATAAAACATACTTAACTCTAATACGGGATATCATGGTGAGCACAATTTCTCAATAGTCTCTAAAATCTCTATCAATCCTCAAACATCGTCTCAGTTTTTAATTGACAGAAAGTATCAATCTCATTCTTCAATTGTACTATCTTTGAAGGCAAGAAGTAATATGCTAAGAATTGCTCTTCCATCTTGTCTCATAAAGTAACTGAACCTGGTTGTAGTAATCTATACCACTCACTAGCTCCTCTGTTAAGTGTGAAAGGAAAAAGCTTCAACCGTATGACATCTCGTGGGACTCCATTCAGCTTTACAGTATCTACAATAATTAAAAATCTATGAAAGAAATCATTAGGATTTTCAAATATAACTTCGCTGGATTGCACTAGCTGAATCATGTTGGTCTTTAGCTCAAAATTATTAGCTGTCACAGGTGAAATAGCCTTGTTCCTATATCTGTGGGGAGCCATGAATTCTGTCTTTTTTCTCTCTTCTATATCGCAATCCCTATAACGGTACTCATGCTTCCTTCGCTCAGCCTCTAATCTCTATCTTAATTCAACTTTCCGCGTATCTCGTTCAACTCTTTCGTCTTTGAAAGCATCTCTTTCCCTTTGTAATCTTTCAATTTCAGCCCTCAAATATGCCTCTTCTATAGATGCATCTAAATTCCTACGTGCTCTTCGGTTCCTGCGTAAAGTACGTTTAATTTCTGGATCAAAGAAAAAAGGATTAGTATAAAAAGTGCGCATACATCGAAATAAATCCAATAAGAAAAATTAAAAGAAAAATAAAATAAAAACTAAAAAATCAAATAAACAAATGAAATGCTCAAACTAGATAGTCGATTGTTGGTTAAATACATAAAATATTATCTTAGAATATAAATTCTAGTCATTCTGGACATATTATAGCTTCACAGATATACGATACCTGCACTATTATTATTTGTTAGGTATAACTATTTAGCTCAAGAAAAAAATAGCATAATTTATTTCTTCCAATCATTTGTGACATGTTTAATCCATAAATGTTAGGTATAACATCATCCTTTATGTTGAAAGAGAGGGATGACCCAATTTAGAGTGACAATAGAGAAATAGTGAAAGAAGTATTTTAATAAAAAAAACCCATTTATCCTCATTTTTAATCCATTTTTAAGATAAAATCATAGTAGAAATGGGGCTAAAATGAATTAGAATCCATTAGCAATAAAAAGAACAAATCATATAATATTAGGTTTAGTGATGCACCTAAACTTTTTTTATGGAAAATTCAATGTTAAGGAGGAGCTTTGAATATCCAATTTCAGTCTTAAATCTATTGTTTTGGAGAACTTTTAGACTCTAAAAAGTGGATTTATGCTCTAAGGCTAAGTCTCTAAGAAACCCTAACCTTAATTGTGCATTTTTAGTCTTTATATCATTCTTCATCTTACGGTGTTTTTTTTTGTTTTTTTTTGTCATTTTTCAAAAACTAAATTTGTGTGGATATAGTTACACTCGTACATATATAATAGTACTATATAGATTTAGTTTATAGTCATTTGACTATAAACTATAACTGTATATTTCTATATATATGAAATGGCCAAGTAGGAAAATACCTTGGGCAATTTTGTATCTGTCTGACTATAACTATTATGAGGTAGGTATTCTACAACCCCACATATATTTTCCATTCTTAATCTTCTTTGAAAAGTATTTCTTGTATTTTAGGTTGAAAGAACAGCTACCCAAAAACTCTATATCCGAGTAGATATAAGTACATTCATATGGAAACTAACAATTTTAATTTTCGTAGATCCTAGGTATTAGATCTATTCCTACCAGTTAACTAAAATACACAAAACTAAATCAAGATCCAGGACTTACAAGTTTTGTCTCTTCTAGAGATAACTATACCAAAAAAATGGATCCTCTTCACTTCAGATGCCACTACAAGAAAATGACCAATATGAAACAGAACACCTATAAGGGATACAATTTTCCTTATAGTTTTGTTAATCTATACTGGATTTTGTATAGGAACTATATACCATTTTGTACAGTTATGAAAATTAGGGTAATATAATATATTTGTAAGGGAATTCACAAGATGATGACACTCCAATAAATGTGGCCCTTTGCTATCAACCGCCTGATAGCCAACCGACCCTGAGGATCGAGTTCTGGATGGAAGGTTCCAGGTCATCCTGGAGGGCCATAGGATAGTTGGAGGGTTATTAGTCGACCGCTTTATATGAATAAATAGAAGGGAAGCAACTTCCTGGGTATGGTGAGTGATCAACCACCAGTCAGGGCTACTAGTTTAAAGGCATGATCTGGTATAAAAAAAGGCACTATGAGAGTTAAAGCATTATAGGCAAAGACATCTGGATAGAATGAGTTTAGTACAATTAATATTGTAGTTAGATACATTTAATGTATAAGTAAATATCATATCCAATACAGCTAGATGACAGAGTAGAGAAAGAGATAGAAGCCAAAAATCAAGATTATGTCAGATCCACAGATGGAAAAAGGACAAAGAGATGATTAAAGTGTTCCAATAGGCCATATTATGAAGCTACTATCATCATAACTCTAAGGAAAGAAGAAAGAGGGGACTGATAAGGTCAGTTTTAACCTTATATTCTAGACATTATAGAACCCTGTTGAGGGATGCTTTGACTGGATTTTTGGTGTTCTTGTGTTGCAAATCGTGCATTTTTCTATTTTTGTTTGAGTTTTGAGTTTGTGCATAGTTTGGATTATTTTGTGTTAATTTGGTATGTTTTTAGGTCTGAGGTCGTTTAGACTAAGGACTTGTGTAATTTCACTCGTTTCTTGAGCCTAAGAATGCAAGAGGTTGAAACCCAAGAGGATGAAGTCCGATGGTGAAGCGTGCTTGGGAGTAGATATTTGAAGCTATATTTGACAGATTTGGAAGCTGAATTTGGAGATGAGCACTAAAAGAAAGTTAAATTTCGTGATTCAAGCTTTCCAACGGATCTAAGATAACACGATTCAGAGATCGGATGGAGACGTTATAAAAAAATGAAGATGAAGAGGATCAAAACTCGAGCCATAACTCTATATGATGAGTAAAAGAGTCATAACTCGACGTGTTGCCTCCACAAACTCAAATAGTTATAGTACAAATTAGAAAGGCTCGAGGGACTTTGGCAGAACTCGGTGTGTTTCCCCAGAACACGACGAGTTGTGGTGTGTTGGAAAAAAACTAAATATTGGGTAGGAGCAAACACGCTGGTGAGTTGGCATAACTCGACATGTTTCCATGTGGCAAAAGACCTAACACAATGTGTTTTTGCCTAACTCAGCATTTTCCTTGAAAGAGTGAAGGCACAATTCAGTGGGTTACATTGTAACTCGGTGAGTTATGTGGATTTTTAGGGTTACGAATTTAATTCTCTTTTATTTTGATTGTAACATACATAAGGATACGTAGGGTTTATTTTGATGTATCTTTAACAGGCAAATTTTCTCTAGAACACTAGCTAGGTCTTTTGAGCTCTTTGTATTTGGATTACGGATTTGTTTGACGGAAAGTTTTTACTTGGAATCTTTACCTTTTGTGAATTATTGATTTGTGTTTGTAAGTGAATTTTCTTATAGAGGGTCTCCTTCACACATTTTTTTGCTCACCTAAAGTCCACCGCAATGATAACGAGTTTGACCTAAGATTTTCTTTTCTCAATCTTCATCTTTAATTCGAGTTGTGATCTGTATAGAAATAACTATCGCGATTGTATTCATGATTATTCTTCCATACTTGTTAATCAAAACTTGGAATTAAGAATTAGGGTTTATGTTTGTGAATTGGTTAATTATTATGCATGTGTTTTGGGTAGCCTCTTATACTTGATCATATATTTGATTCATATCTATTACGCGATCTAGATTGACAACTGGAAAATCAGGAGGACTGATAATCCTGTGGAACTTAAGCGTACTTATTTTCTGAATCATTGAACTAGGCAAACCGTTCAGATAATCTTACCCTAGGTGCTTCCTATAGCAGGAGTAACTATCGGAACCTTACATTAATATTAATTCGATTGCTTGCACAATTTTGATTACTTGATTGTTTGCTAGGTTAATAAGTTTCCATCACTATTCATATTCATAGGTTGGTAAAACATCAGTTGACTTTCAATTTAATCCCCGTTACGAAGGTTTGCTTGACACTGATCACCTTTGGAGCAGTTTAAATTAATTTTCAATTCCAATTTTATTTTCTTGACTATAACATGCTGAAACCCTAGATTAGACTTTGTAGAGGTATTTCCCTATAGGATCGATACCTAGACTTTAGAACCAGAATTATTACTTGACAACGATGGGGTACACTTGCCTTTGAGTTGAGTGATCAGAGTTAATTATTATCTTAAATATATATCACTGCTGACACATCATCAAGTTTTTAGTGCCATTGTCGGGGAACTTATTCTCATCGCCATTCGAATATAGGGTATATGGCTGACTTAGACATTGTATTTTGTGAATATTTTCTTATTTTATGTATATTAATTTTCTATTTTTTTCTATTTTTATTTTTACTAGTGTTTTCGATTTCTCCTTGTGTGTTTGTAATCTATTAAGGTGCTCTTTGCTAGTGCATGTTTACACATCCTAATTGTCCAGAATTGTTGCCATTTGATCCTGAAATTGAACGTTCGTTCCATAGGTTACGAAAAGAAAGGCTTGAACAAATGGATAAAGCACAGCTTGCAGTATTAGAAGCAGAACAGCCAGCCAAAGATACAACTGAATTAGAGAAACTACGTAGAGAGGGTCCTAAATGGATTCAAAGGGAAGGCAGAGCCAGTGGGTATCAAACTATGGAAGATTACATGGCCCCTCACCATCCAAGGAAGCAAAGTGGTGTGGTCCTACCCCCTATCCCAATGAATACTTTTGAGATAAAGGGTAGCATAGTTCCTTTGATCAATGCAAATGGACAGTTCAGCGGAGGGATTAATGACAATTTGAATGATCACTTGGATAGATTTTTGATGCTTGCAGATACGACTAGGTATGCAGGAGTGCTGCAGGACATTATTTGGCTTAAGCTCTTCCCATTCTCAATGATTGGAAGTGCAATCAAATAGAAGAGGAGTTTTAGCATAATACTTGCCATCGTTAAAAAGGGTACAACTGAAGAACGAGATCTTGGGGTTTAGATAGTTCAGAATGGATAACCTGAATGAAGTTTGGCAATGTTACAAACGGCTCTTAATAAGATGCTCGCATCATGATTTGAATAAATATTCTCAAATGAGCACTTTTTATCATGGTTTAACACCATCTAACCATGCTATGGTTGATTCATTTGCAGGTGGTAACATATTTAAGAAGTCGTCGGAGGAAGAAGAAGAGCTAATTTAGGAGTTGGCCAGTAGAAGTACGATGTGGCAAACTGATTTGCCAATGTAAGGAGAATTTAAGGTGTCAGATCTGGTGCGGCCCACAGTAATAGAGGATCTGAGCAAGAAAATAGATGCATTAATGGCGAAGGTAAGCGCGGGTTCTTCACAACATCAACCATTATTGTATATTACTTGAAGTAGGGATCATCCAGTCCAGGAATGCAAGTGGGTCAATTCTGAGGCCCAACAGTCTGAAAATTTGAGTTATATATGTGGCAATAACAGGTATAACAATCCTTACCCTCAGATTTACAATAATTATAATAATTAAAATTACGGTAGGAGGTTCCAGCACCCGAACATGTCCTATAGAAATAACAATAATGTGCTGAAATCCCCTTCCAGATTTAATTATGAGCATAAAGATCAGGGGTTAGGTAAGGCCCCAATTGAGTACCATCCTCAGTTCCCGCAGCTAAAAGCTCCACCACTACCAAAATAGGATGAGACGATTATGTCCCTTCTAAAGGATATATCGTCTTATGTTTCTAACATAGAAGCTTACTCTAAGGATTTGGGGACACAGATTGTGACGACCCCAACTTTACAAGCGTGCAAAGGCGGAATTCAATGCACAAGATGGAATCACCAACTAAACTTATAAGCAGAAAAAGTGAAAGATTTAAAAACTTTATTCCATTAATCAAAACAATAGTAAAGAAATCAAAACTGTTTACCAAAAATAAAATGAATAAAACTGCTAACAAGCTCTATAATAAACTAAGCAAACTAAAAAGCAAAA
>CAOJCR010094162.1:0-11608 GCA_948330485.1 Euphorbia neoarborescens | reverse complement strand
GCTTGAGGACAAGCAAAGTTCTAATTGTGGGGTAATTGATAAGGTCGGTTTTGACCTTATATTTCAGGCATTATGGAACCCTATTGATGAGTGGTTTAACTGATATTTGGCATTCATGTGTGTTGTTTCATGCATTTTCTTATTATATTTGGTTTTGTGCGTATGTGGGTGTTTTTCATCTTTATTTTGGTTTGTTTTGTTAGTCTAAGGTTGTGAAAACGAGGACTTGATTAGTTTGATCCGTTTGTTGAGTGTTAAGTTCCCAAGTTGATTTTTGGAAGAAAACGGGATGTAAAGCCGGGTGCGGAGCTAGAATGAGATCAGGATTTCGGATTGATTTTTGAGGCATATCGAGGTTGATTTTGGTCGTGGACATTGAAGAAAAGATCAAGTTCAGGTCGCAAGCTTTCCAATGGAGGTAAATTTGCGCGATTTGGAGATCGGGTGAAGGAGTTATGACCAAGAGAAGACGGGAAGCGAAGAAGAAGGCAAAAATGCATCTAGCTCGAGGTTGGAGCAGCTGGCTCGACGATCCGAATATGTGAGCACAGGCTTGACTTTTCAGAACAGCTGGCTCGACGTCTGGCTCGGCGAGCCAGACTCACGAGCACAGTTCCAATCTTTCAGAACATCTGGCTTGACGAGCCAGATGCATGGCTCGGCGAGCCAGCTGTCGACAGCAGTTTTTTAGTTTTGTTTTTATTATTTTCTTTCCCCTTTTAACCCTATTGGCTATTAGGCTATTTGTAAAACATATAAATACTAGTTTCAGAATAGTTTTTAGGGTTATCTTTTCTTCAATTCCAACTCTTCAACAGCTGTATCTTTCCCCGAGGTTTGTTCATTCCCCGATGTTGTATAACTCAATGAGAGGTTCTTTTTGTAAGTTGATTTATTATTGGTTTATGGATTTGTTTATGAATTTATTTTTCCGTTTGCGATTTTTCATCTATTGATTGAATCTTCTATAAGGAACACCTTCTTCGCAAGGCTAATTTTGAAAACGGTTTACAATCGATTGAGATAGGGTTTCTTATTTCAGTTTGATTGCTAGATTAGGGTTTTTTCACCAACCTTGGATGATTGTATGCCATTTACTCGCTCCATCTCTTCGTGTTGAGATTTTTATAGATTGATTAGGGTTACTCAATTTGGTATGTTGATTTTTGTGTTTGTGGTTATGGATTGATATAGTCTCGTGAGACCCGCATCCTTTAGTCAGTTGCATATATTTGGCCCTACCTTGATTTAACCCTTGGAAATCTCAGACTTGACAACTCTGAGAAAACTACGGGCCATTATTTCCTGCTTCTCTAGAACTAGTTCTCCTCCAAAAGAGGCTTTAACGAATTAGAGCCGAACCGCGGTCTGTGGATATGCTATAGTTATTTCCATACTACCCGAAATTGAATTGCTAGTTGAGACCTAATTGATTGCTTGTTAATCTTTCCGAAGTGCCATCCCCGATTAGTATTCAGGAATCGCATAAGCTACCATAAACGAATAGTTAAAGTCTTTACGGATCAGGATAGGAGAAAGATCACTGTATATTTTATATTAGATTTTATCTTTCAACAATTTAATTTTACAGCATTTATTTTCAGCACTCTTATCACCTTTTTTATTCGCTCAAACTCGTTAGGAGACCCTGTAGTTTGGTGATCGTAGTTTACTTTCTCTGAGGGATCGATACCTGGTATTAACCAGAATTTTATTACTTGATAGCGACAGGGTACACTGCCCCTTAGCAAGCCTCTCTGGTGCTAGTTTGCACTACCGCCAGAGGCGTATCAAGGAACCGCAGTAGCTCCCTTACCCGAACCAACTTCCTCAGGCACCACCAGAGGAGAGGCGTTAACAGCAGCGGAAAAGTTCTTCTCCTTCTCTTCAAAGAGCTTGCTGAACTCTAAAAATCTTCGGCTGCATTATCGGCCAGCCACTTCATGCATAAACTCTGTTGATTCCTTCATCTTAGCCTCGCTATCAGATGAAAGTATGACAATCGAAGGGCGATGACCAGGAACTTTTGCAGAAACCTTCTTGTGGGCAAGCCTTTTTCTTACACGGGGGAACCGTCTCTGTAAAGGAGGATATCACTGGGACCTAACATAAGTCCGTAAAGAATCAGAGTTCAGAAGAAGATGACAAAGAAAGCTGTTTAGCATGAACGACAAACAACAACAAAGAAATACAACCATAAAGGAAGAAAACAGAAACAAGAAAAATGTATTGATCGGCTTCCCTAACCTATTTTTATAGGCAAAGGGAAGCACAGATTCAAAATTCAAAGATGGGGCACGCGTGTCGAAGCGTGATCGGGCCATCACCCCGTCATCATTACAAGCCCTGCCCACACGCTATCTCTTGGAAGTCCCCAACCGTCACAAATGTGCTACCCAGCTGTCCATCCTTGACTAGATAGGCAGGAAACGGGCATTTAAGTTTCCTTGGGCAACGAAAGAGGCACAAATAGACCAAAAAGTGTTGCGCCGACCCTCAAAATCCTACTAGAATTACTGTCATTACAAAGGGAGGGATTCTCGATAACTCCTATAATCACATCCATATCATGTCCGTTAATCCCCCTTCCCATCGAACGCCAGAATCAATCGTCCCGCCCTATTTGAGTGGCGGATGAAGGAAAGCAAGGTGTGGTGACCTGCCTTTAAAATATGCTCCCGCCTCTGACGGAGGACCATGGCATTTAATGCTGCAATTAATGCTAGGGAGACTTAATACAGCTCGACAAGACTGCAGCGGCAAAAAGAGCCCCGTCAGAGAGTCAAACATGACCACCCATCAAATCTGATAAAGAGTGAGTCAAAGAAGTTAGTATTACCTACCACCTAGACATGAGTGCCTCACCACCTGCCGTCCAATGGCAGAGTGACACCTGGTAGTGAGCCACCACTATATAATCAACAAAGTCCACCAATAGAAGGGTATCTGGTATTATTCTCTTTCAAGTTCTCCCTAAAAACTGATGTAGCGGACGCAGCGAAAATTTAAACAGAAAAATAGAAAATACAAAATCAATGGATGATGTTGATTCTAAGAATGCTCATCAACCAAAAACAACCGTTAAACTCCGTTGATCGCGCACGATACCGAAAAGTAACCTTATTACAATATGTTGATCGCGCACGAAGCCAGAATACAATCTTTTAAATACAAAAATCTCCGCAATTTAAGTATAAAAGAAAGGAAGAACAATTTTATTAATCAATCAAAAACTCCCTTACAATTAAACATATTAGCCCTTTTATAGGCAGAGTATTCTAACTACACTTAAATTTCTAAATAATTAAAATTCTAAATAATCTAAACTTCTTAATTAAAAATAATAACAAATAAATAAAAAATATATCTAAATATGAATCCTTATCAATTTATGATCCTCGAAATAAAATATATTTCTAATTAAAATTATACAATAATTACAATAATAAATATAATATAAAATATATATTAATATATTTATTTCCAAATTTGATTGCTGATCTTCTGTAGGATTTTTGGCCTGCATTATACTTCTTCTCTTAGAAAAAACTCGTCCTCAAGTTTCTTTGTTAAGACTCCGAACTTGAATTTTGTTAGAAGCATCCGTAAAGAAAATTTTGTATGCTACAATAAAATCAATATGTCCCATATAATCAAAGTTACCTCCAATACCAATGGGTGTACCAAAATAATTAAAATCTTTTACCTCCGTACAAATATACTCTTCATCATATATTAGAGGTAATGAAAAATAAAAGAATTTACCTTCATCCACGATCAATTCTTTAGAGAAAATACATTCATTCTCTGTTTCATAAAACTCTTCAAGCTCCCCATCAATAAAGTAAATTTTCTTTTGCATTATCAGTACTCAAGAACAAACTTGGTTTTGATACCAACTGATGTAGCGGACGCAGCGGAATTAAATAGAAAAGTGAAAAATATAAAAAATAATGGATGATGTTAATTCTGAGAATACTCATCAACCAAAAACAACTGCTAAACTCCGTTGATCGTGCACGATACCGAAGAGTAGCCTTATTACAATCTGTTGGTCGCGCACGATGTCAGAATACAATCTTCTAAATACAAAAATCCCCGCAATTTAAATATAAAGGAAAGAAAGAACAATTTTATTAATCAATCAAAAACTCACTTACAATTAAACATATTAGCTCTTTTATAGGCGGAGTATTCTCACTACAATTAAATTCCTAAATAATTAAAATTCTAAATAATCTAAACTTCTTAATTAAAAATAAGGTCTTATTATTTGTACACAATCCTTTGTACACATTTTGTACACACTCTCATCTCCATCATTCGTTCTATTTTTATCCAATGGACCATATGGCATATGCTTCATGGTCAATTGGATCAAAACAGAATGAATAGTGGAGATGAGAGTGTGCACAAAATGTGTACAAAGGATTGTGTACAAATAACATTAGCCTTAAAAATAATAGGGAAGATTAAATTGACACAATGAAAATTGACACAATTTGATACATTGTATATTTCAGCCTTTGGATATACAGAATCATCCAATGATTTAAGGGCTAAAACATATCTTATATTTCAGCCCTTGGATCTACAGAATCATCTAATGGTCCAAAGACTGAAACATATAATGTGTCAATTGTGTCAACTTGGATTGTGTCAATACAGCCTTGCCTAAAAATAATAACAAATAAATAAAAATATATCTAAATAGGAATCCTTCTCAATTTAGGATTCTCGAAATAAAATATATTTCTAATTAAAATTATACAATAATTATAATAATAAATATAACATAAAATATATATTAATATATTTATTTTCAAATTTGATTGCTGATCTGTTGTATGATTTTTGGCCTGCATTATAATATCTTTCATGCAATAAAAGTTATTTCCACCGATACCGACGAGCTCACAAAAAACAACCGCTAAATTCCGTTGATCGTACACGATACCGAAGAGTAGCCTTATTAGAGTCTGTTGATCGTGCAAGATGTCAGAATGCAATCTTCTAAATACAAAATCTCCGCGATTTAAGTATAAAGGAAAGAAAGAACAATTTTATTAATCAATCAAAAACTCCCTTACAATTTAACATATTAGCTCTTTTATAAATAGTATTCTAATTACATTTAAATTCTTAAATAATTAAAATTTTAAATAATCTAAACTTTTTAATTAAAAATAATAATAAATAAATAAAAATATATCTAAATAGAAATCCTTATCAATTTAGATCCTCAAAATAAAATATATTTTTAATTAAAATTATATAATAATTACAATAGTAAATATAACATAAAATATATATTAATATATTTATTTTTGAATTTAATTTCTGATCTTCTGTCGTATTTTTGATCTGTATCAAAAACTTTACTTTTCTACCAGTCGCTTATTTAGATATTGAAAGAGATTCATTGGAGACACTCTCTTTGATCAACCAGAGTACCTACAGATAACACCAAGAGACACTCTCTCACGTTTTTGCAATTCTCATCAAGGACAAGTAAGTATTGCTTTAGCACCTTTTTCGAATGCTAGTGACCAACTTTGTAAGCTTAAATTTTGTATGTTCTAATTTCTATGTTTGTCTAAAATAATTACTCCTGGTTGTTGCTTCTGGGGAAGATTGTGATTTTGAGAGCATGTATTTTTAATCGTATTTGTTTATTAAAACTTTATTTTATCATTGTTTTCAAATTTCACAGTTATTAATTTTCTAAGACAACTAATGTAAAATGTGTCTTGGTTTTGTTCTAAAGAACTATGCCCTTGTTCTTTTGTTCTACATTTACCTTGTTGATATTGAGAATATGTTACACCAAGCAACAAATGAATATGTTGTGATAGTTAAGCAATCTTGGTTTGCATGGTTTGAAATTTGCAAGCTACATCTTGCTTTCTTGGGAGTCCTTTCTTACTTCTCTATTGGCTTTTAGGCATGGGCTGGAAATTTGAGTCCCCGTTCAAGTTTATGATACAGTGGGATAAACACAATAATCGTTAATCAGCCGTCAACGATTAAGGCTGTATTACAAAACCCTAGATTTCAGCCGAACCTAAGGAACTTGGAACTGAAAAGTCAAAATTTTATTAATTGATCAAAATTGTTCCAAATAACAATTAAAGCAGTATTTATAGGTTTCTAACAAAAACCCTAATAGGCCTAAAAAAACGATTAAAGCAAAAAATAAAACTGTCAAAACTTAATCCTTCCGTTCGGGCCTAAAACGAAAGAATTTGGGCCCGCCACAGGTGGTCAAAGGCTTTTCCTAGTGATGAATGTAGGGCTCAAAATTCAGTCTCTAAAACAATATTATAATAGGCAATCGGACTCCTGCAGCAAAAGTTATGGTCCGTCGAAGTTCGACTTCACAAACGTCTCTTTTCGAGGAAAATTAACGCTTGCTCGTTTACTGTATCAGTTTATGACTGTTTGCAATACAGGAGATTGATCTCTAGGAAGAGAGTATACAATTGGAAGTAGCGTGGGGATTTATTTTGAAAAGGAAGTCATAGAGGTGGATGGGTCTTCTTAAGAAAGTGAGATGTTGTTCTAAAGACGAAAGGAATTCTGACGGTGATGATATCATATTCCTCAAACCCAGAAAGCACACTTTATGCTAGAAGGTAGGCTTGAAATAATTTGGATTCATAAATGAATAGTTGTTGGTAGGTTTGTTTCTCTCATCAATACTTAGCTCTAAATATCTTTTGAATTAACTCATTTTGTCTCATGTGTGAAGGATCCAAAAATTGGATACTGTTATGAGTAATAATGTGAATGTGGCCCTTCTACTTTATCTTTTACTTTCCTAAATAATGCATAAATATAAGTTTGTATTAGGAAAATTGAAAAATCATAATTGTGTTGATTTTCATTTCTGTCTCAATCGTTGAACGAGCATCAACCGCAAGATTCATGAATAGAGTAGGCTGGACAACATTTTATGATGTTCAATTCATTCATGGGGCACCCCCTAGTCAGTTTCATGCATGTGTGATGATATAGTAACATAGCAAGTGAAATCCTGTCATGAGATATTGTATTTCAACGGCTTAGAATGATCATAAGCATTTCTAGATTTTTTGAAGATAACAACTGAATATCCTATCATTTCTGTCTCAATATGTGTTGCTTTTCTGAATTTTGGAGTTGGACATGTACCTGTATTGCAACATGTAAGCATTTTTGTGAACCCAGGTGAAGTCATCGCAATTGTAAGTGGGATGGTTTTGCTTTAACGTTTCTTCCTATTGTGAAGATCAAGTAAAGACATGGTTAAACATATGAACAATTGTGATATGTCGAAATTGATATTAGAATTATTTTTTTACGAGTCTGGATGCACTTATAACAAACTTATGTCTCTATATAAGTAACTTCCTCTTCTGTTAGGCTTAAATAAAGGATATGAACTAGTGAGTTTTGTGATTTCATTGATATGGTAATGCTATGATATGTGCTCGAACAGCTATTGGTTTTTTATTTCATTATGATGAGTACATCAGCATTCTTTATGCTAGTATTAACTAAAGCTATGATTTCTATATTCATGGTTCAAGCAATCTAGTTAATTTCACATCACTACAATCTGATGTGGACTTCTTATGCTATGTGCAGACCCATCTGAAGAGTTGTGTGAAGAGGGAAGGATATTGTACAAACTGACATCTGGTCTTCACTCTTCAATTTCAATCCATATAGCTGCTGATTATCTGCTGGACGAATCTACAAACTTGGTAAGGATTTAGGCTCATATTTCACCCATATGGAATAAGTGAACTGTGAACCTGTAGCCATTTTCTATTTCAAAAGATTTCTGGATCTTGGTTACATCTGGGATGATTTTTTGTTGAAGCAGAGTGGGCATAGAAGGGAAAGAGTATGGGAATCCTCTGGCTCCGCTCCAACTTCTAAAGGCTGCTGGGACCAGTAAAATGTTCTGGCATTCTGCTTCCTGGTCCTCTTCTAGGACTGCCCTTCAAAATCCAAAATCCCTCACTAACGCCTGCCGCTGTCACCCACGTCCACCGCCATCACCAAATGCGGTATCATCAGGTGATGCAGATATCCTCTGTCCCTTGTGCATTCTCTTTGAGTTCTTTACTGATAACCAAAGACCTGATGAGTATGTTTCAGCATTACAATTACCAGCAAAATACTGCATATGAACTAAGTGCTTTATCTGTGCAATGGAATGAGCTTTGCTTGAAAAATATAGAAATCCAAGCTGCATGTACTAAAATTGAAATGCAGATAGAGGAATTGAAGAAAGAAGTTGCAGAGAGGTTGTATAACTTTTTTTTTACTATTACAGCCAATTTACTTCTGTGGGAAGCTGACTAATTTCAATCTATGCCAAGGCTGAAATTTGGAACCTAATGTAGAGAATGGTTTCGTACAACATGGAGAAGATTATTATGTCTTATGGTCATCAAGTTTTAGCAAGTATATTGTTTAGCTATATTATTGTAGATTGACCTGAGGAGAGCTAACAACATTGAAATCATGCTCATCAACCTCGATATGTCACTATCAGACATGATGAAGCATGGCTTGCAGTATTGATTGATTGCTTCGTCTTTACAATAATGGAGAAAACTTGGTCACTACTGCACTGTCGATGATAATCAGTGGTATTTTCATTAAGGCTTTAGGCAAAAAGGATTCAAAGAACAACAAATTGCAAACATTGGAGTTTGAATCTCCGCATATATCAATCAGGAGGGCATAAATTAACCAATATATTGGTTGGTGAAGATGACAATAAAGCATCTTATGTATTAAACTACTAATTAATTTCTTTTTATGATTGTATTACAGGTCATTTAATCTGAATTAACCTTAAAGAATTATTTATTCGGGTGCATAGGCACATGAGATGCCGAGTCTTTGAAGAATTATTTATCCGGACGCATAGGCACATGAGATGTCGAGTTCTTGAAGAAATTATACATTCGGGCGCATAGCACATGAGATATCGAGTCTTTAAAGAATTATTTATCCTGGTGCATAGGCACATGAGATGCTGAGTCCTTGAAGAATTATTTATTCTGGCGCATAGGCACGTGAGATGTCGAGTCCTTAAAGAATTATTTATCCGGGCGCATAGGCACATGAGATGCCGAGCCCTTGAAGAATTATTTGTTTGGACGCATAGGCACATGAGATGACGAGTCCTTGAAGAAATTATACATTCGGATGCATAGGTACAAGAGATGCCGAGTCCTTAAAGAAATTATACATTCGGGTGCATAGGCACATGAGATGCCGAGCCCTTGAAGAATTATTTATCCGGACGTATAGGCACAAGAGATACCGATCCCTTAAAGAATTATTTATCCAGACGCATAGGCACATGAGATGTCGAGTCCTTGAAGAATTATTTATCCAGATGCATAGGCACATGAGATGCTGAGTTCTTGAAGAAATTATACATTCGGGCGCATAGGCACATGAGATGTCGAGTCCTTGAAGAAATTATACATCCAGGCGCATAGGCACAAAAGATGTCGAGTCCTAAGAGATTTAGCCAGACCTAGATTCCGGATCAATTCAAATAAGAGCCAAGATGCCGAGTCTCTAAAAGAGGCCAAGACACAGAGTCCTAAATTTATTACGGACTTAGATTCCGAATCCAAAAAGATCAAGACATAGAGTCTCAGTCATTATGTACCTAGATGTCGAGTATCGAAAAGTAGCCAAGCCATTGAGTTCAAATATTTCATGCATCGCATAGAAGGCAAGCCTAAAATCGATGAAGACATTCGAATCGACCTTTAAAGGTCTCAAATAACTATGGAGGGACTACTGATGATAATCAGTGGTATTTTTTTAGGAACAAATCCTTGATATCGAAGGAAGTATTAACCGGATGACATCAGTCGGGAGCATCGAATCAAAAAAATTGAATCAAGTAGAAAGATGAATGAACCGAGTCAAAAGCTTGACCGATAACCTCAAAAACTCGACCTTAAAAGGTCTACATACTTGAGGGAGGGACTTCTGATAATAGTCAGTAAAATACACTTTTCAGAACAGTTATAGCCCGGGTATGAGGTAAGGCCGGATTCAGAATCCCGGGCGACTATTATTGAATCTCGAACCACCGAGGTGGGATCTCGGATCACCAAGAGCCAGATTATCTTACTTGCTAATACTGGATATGACTAATTTAATAATATATTGCTAATTAAATAATTATCTCTTAATATGAGGAATAATCCAAATGAGATTAGGGTTTCAACAAGCCTATAAAAGGCATATTATTCTCAAAATGTGGAGGTAACTAATTCTATTTTTCTCATTTTCTTTACTACTCCACCTGATTTTCCTAAACTCATATACTGCCTTAGGCATCAGAGAGTCTCCCAGAGGGACGACCGGTGTCTCTAGTTTCTCTTATACAGGTTTTCTGGTGATCAAGCTAACAGAGAACGAAGAATAATTTCAACCGAAATTATCATTTAGTATTTTCTCTAGTAGTTGTATTCAAGACTTTAGGCGTGCAGATTTTGTTTTCCTATTAGACTGTATATGTACTTTGATAATAACTTTACTTGTAAATTTATATATTTTAATGTATATAATTTAGTATGTTTTGTAGTAGCTCTCTTCAATCCAAATTATATACAGACTAAAACTCAGCTACTAAAATTTTCAACGATATTCCGACAGAAGACGTAGTTAAAATTTCAGGATTTATCGACTTGCTGACGGAAATTCCATTGCAATTTGATATCTAACGTCGTAGAAAATATATAGCGAAGGTAGGGTAACGAAAGTTTTGTGACAAAACGGTTGGTAAAAATCAATTCTATTTACTACTGATTTTACCTTAACGACAACAAAATTGGTTGCTAACTATGTTTGAGTGGTAGCAAAATTTTTCCACCATTGGTAGCCATAAACTTAGCTACGGGTTAGTTGGCTACCACTTTTGCTTTGGTAGCTAACTCCAAAAGTTGGTCGCAAAGATGACTTTGCTACCAATTTGTTGTAGCTAAACAATTGTTTTCTTGTAGTGTTTATACCTCTAAAATCGGGTTAATTATAAAAAAAGCTCCTAAAGTATTACAGTGGGAGCAAATCGACGTATCACCTATTTAATGCACCAAAAATGCCCCGCAAGTATTTAAATTACACCAAATAGAAGACACTTAAAGTGAAATTGTTAAGTTTTAACATAAAACAAAAATTGAAGATTAAAAAATGGAAAAGGAAATGACACATAGATAAAAAGAGGACAAGTGGATTGAAAAGAGTGACATGTATGAATTCCCAACATCAAACCATAAGTCCTCCTTTCACCCAATAGAAATAAAAAATTAGTGAGAAACTCATCAGTCTCTTCTTGTTTTCTCTCAACAAAAAAAACTAAATCCTCTTTTCCTCCTTTTCTCTCAATAGAAAACCAAAATTGCTGCTTTTTTTGAATGATCAAGATTGAGAAAGGGTTGTTGCTTTGAACGATCAAGGTTGAGAAAGGGTTGTTGGTTCCGATTCGAAGATTTGCTTTTGGAGAAGTGCCAAAGGGCTCTCAAGGTGAGCATTGTTAATGCTTCTTGTATTCGTTAATGTCGAATGCTCCTTTTTATGT
>CAOJCR010094130.1:0-10863 GCA_948330485.1 Euphorbia neoarborescens | reverse complement strand
CTTGGGGTCGAATGGCATATCCATGATCCTTCTGCAAAACTGTGACCCTGCAGAGCGTGAGATAGGGTCTTGATATGCCACATTAAACTTATCGAGGCCCTGCTTCAACATTGCCTCAAAACGGAGGTCCGCCAGGAGATCCGCCATGGGATTTGCGGCAGTGGGGCCGAACTGCTGGCTGACTGGGGGAGCGGGGGTCATCGGTGGCATTTCCTGCGGAGTGGGGGGCAGTGGAGTGGCTCCATGCATAGCGGGTAACGGTTGTGCTGATTGGCCCTGCTGAAAGGAAAGTACCGGGGGAATCGGTCCTGGATACTGATACCAGGGGTACTGGCCGTACCCCCACATGTTATAGTAGTTAGATAGGTCCATCGAATATGGTGGGGGGCTGCTTCGTATCCCGCTGACACGGGGACCGGGATGTATGGAGGGACGCCAGCTATTGGCTGTGCCGAATGCTGATACCGAGGGATTGCTTCTGACGCCGTCGAAGGGAGGGCTGTGGTGATCATGGCAATATGCTCCGGGGCAATCTCGTAATGGGCTATAAGGCTGGTTCGGGTGGCTAGTTGTTCCTGAAGGCTCATGCGGGAAAAAGCATTGCTATTGGGGTGGATTCCCGCTGAGCTGGAGGGGTCTGCGAGGTGCGTATTCTGCACTTGGTGAGCCATGAGTCACTCCAGGTCCACGCTCACCGCACCAATTGATAACAAATGTACGAAATGCTCGTCGTCGGCTAGGATATGTCTGCTGCTGGTAGTTCCCGATGGCCTGCAAAATGAAGGATCAATATCGGAGAGGGGTGCTCCAGTGGATCCCCTCCGATACTTAAGTCAGTATGCAGGGAGAATTAATTATGAGAGAAATAGTGAAAAGAGTAATAAATTCAGATACCTTTTGGCTGGTGAGCTTTGGGGTTTATATAGGCCTCTTGACTCCCACGTGTCCCTTTTCCAATTGACCGGTTTTAAGAAAAAGGGTGCCTAGTTGTCAGGCATAGGGTTGCTCAGTTTAATCATGCTTATTGTCATTGTCCCCTCTGCCAGACTGTTCTGAGCGGGTTTTACCACGAATTGCGGCTTTGGCCTTGTCGAGCCGTAGAAAGGCCAAATCGCATTAATTGTTATATCATCGCATTAAATGCTGATATCCTTCTGTTTCAAAAAAAAGGGATTGAGACCTCCCGGAACTCCCATCATGTAAATAAGGCGGGAAATCATCTACCGCCCCGCTCTTTGGGGGCGGGAGCCCGATTGTCGCCTTTATTGATTCCGGGGTTATCACCTAAAAATGCTGACTCTTGGCTAGACAATAGCAGGCTGTGGGTTTGTTGATTTGTAGACTTATTGCTACAGATATATGAATTGGCCTTTTTTACTGCATATCGCACTCCGACCTGGGAGTAAAAACATCCGCCCATTCCAATAGAGCACAACGAACGTGTTGTAACGATGGGTCGTAGCAAGAATTTGAAGTTATCAAGACCAATTATGTCATCCCCTCCCTGTTGCAATGCCGTGCAGACATGTGCACCGATAAATCCAACTGCTCCAGCAATTAAAACCCATAGACCACCTGCTCTAGTCCTAGTCTTTCCATATTTCAGCACCATATTTTTCTAATCGAAGTTGCCAAGGAAGTGGCGGTGACCGGCTTCTTCACAGTGATAGGGGACCATTGCCATATGGATCTTCATCATGCGAAAAATCACTGGGACATAACCATGTAACAGTTGTACCAGGGTCCATAATTAATGAAATAATACTGTTGAGTTGACTTTATGCTTAATTAGGCATGAGATTTCTGGCGTATGATTTGGATGCTTAGCAGCTTCATGCTTAAATTGCGATTTCTGCGACTCTTCACAGGAGAATTACTTTAATTTTGTATTCATAATAGTTTTTAGATTGCATTCTGAACCTGTTGACATAATTTTTATAGGTCCATGTTCGCCGCACCAAGTGATAATTTTGATAGAAATTACTCTTTGTTCTCTGCTGCCTTTTATCTCCGAAAAACCTATATAAGAAAAATAAGTGACATCGATGTCCCTTTCGGGGGACTCTCTAATGTCTAAATCAATACTATTAACTTAGAAAATAATAGGATAATAGAGAGATTATAGCAATTAGAATTACTTACCTCTTGTTGAGAATTTTATTCCTTTTTATAGACTTTTAGGAATCTTAATTCTATTAGGATT
This sequence comes from Euphorbia neoarborescens, assembly GCA_948330485.1. NCBI lineage: Eukaryota > Viridiplantae > Streptophyta > Magnoliopsida > Malpighiales > Euphorbiaceae > Euphorbia > Euphorbia neoarborescens. The sequence continues at coordinate 8,660 of CAOJCR010094130.1, read as the reverse complement.
ATTCCTAAAAAATTAGAAACTGAATAGGAATATGTCTCTTTCTTATATAGTTGCTTGACTAGCACGTCTGTTGCTGGATTAGTCTTATCCGGTATTAACGAATAAGCTAATCCGACTCTTGATACTTCATTGATCCGATATTCTTTTACTATCTAATCAATCCGTTATTTTTTTTTATTGAAATATGGATTGATTCATCGAAAAACATCGAGTATAAACTATTGAGAGCCATCGACGCCAGTAGGACCACTGGATTAACAAGGCTACACAAAGAGCTGAAACAAATACAGGCCTAATGCAAAGAGAAAATGAAAAGTCATAACTCCCAAAACGTCAAAAAAGTAGCAACCCTTGCTAGCAGAGGGGCTGACATAAAAACAGATGACACGCACAGACGACCTCCCTAATGCACATACCCATTCGCTACAGTCGGAGGCAAACAAACCAAACAGACAACTAGACAAAAACAAACAAAACCATAACTTGCACAAAATGGCAAAATAAAAAACAACCGGCAAACCACCGGACGGACGTAGAATAAAACCTAGTCAATCCGGTATTTATGATTCGATCATCCGTTCAATCCAATATTTGATAACAGTGATTCGACATCCGGTTCTTACCGCACATTCAGACTAATTGACCCGAAGAGAGTATTCTACTGATTGTTATCATCATAACTTTAATCTCAATATAAATATAAATAATAATAAATATTTAGATATTAAATAATATATGTATTTTTTTTTTTTTTTTGACATTGAAATAATATATGTATTACTATAAACTGCGTTTAACCCTAATGCTAGGGCACCACCTCATTGATTAGGAAAAAAAAGTATTAATTTGTGGATTAAAGATAAAATTTAAGGCATTAATTAATAAGTATTAAATTATTGCTAATTATTTGTAACAAAAAAAAAATGGTAGCTAATTCTATTGCTGCCATAGCTTGGCCGTAGCTCGTAAGAAAAAGAGTGAGACTTGGCCCATTTTCCTGCCATAGCTAATTCTATTGCTTTCTTTCCACTTGCTGAAACGTGTCTATTAATTTTTGGGCAATAAACAAATTTGTGGGATTATGTCATCTTATAAATAAAATTTAGAAGTTTTTTTATTTTTTTTAGAATTTTAATTTATTAGTAAATAAAAAATTTTGTATTGAAATTATTAAAAAATTTATGTAAGTTTAATTTATTTATAAAAAATTTATATATTTTAATCTTTTTAAAAAACATTATAATTATTGCCTTTTTATTTATTAATAAATCAAAATTATAATTTTTTAAAAATTATTTAAAATTTGTTTATAAAATCGTAAAATAATAAAAGTTTTTTTGTAATTATTTTTTTAGTAGTATATAAAAATGGAATATTTACTTTTTTTGTGATAGACTATACCACATGATATTGAATGAAAGGTTAATTGCTGATATTTTTTAATTACCTATTATATAAAAATGAATTAATTGATGTTTTGGTTAAGCTTTTTATAGTAACTCTGCATTTGGGATATGCCTAACTGCCACTAGTGCAAGTGGCAAATCATGGATATTGATTGTTTATGTATTATATATTTTTGTAGTTGATTATATATATATATAAACATTATTCTTGTAACATAATACAAATATTTAATCTATTTATTTATATATTTTGTAGTATTAAATAATAGAGTATCCAATGATTAATTTTATAAATATATATTTCTGGTTTGTTCTTGTGATTTAAATAGACAGAAACCTTGATATGGGCTTTGGGCTTGGGCTGTCGATGGATGGACTGTGGCCTTAAATTTGTTCTGTTGAAATCTTGACAGCTCTACTTGTTGGTTGTGCTCCAACGGCTAGTTTCATCTCATACCTGTATATATACATTGCACATTAGTCTGTCAAGTGTGCAATTTTTCTGTAATCTGTTTCACAAGTTCGAAAGCAATAAATCAAAGATTTCTAATGCCGGATGTAAGTACTCAAAACGAGTACTGAACCAGGATAAAAATTCGGTGTGCAATTACCTTTATTTTTCTGAAATTTTTGTTCTTATTTTGTTCTTCAAAGCTTAATCAGGTTCTTGAGTATTACTCTGGAAATCGAAATCAGAGAGTAAAATCAGTATAACCATCACAGTTTTAGGTCATGAAAATGAATAAAATAATAAACTTGTACAGTGATTAACTGTGTGGTAGTTAATAATGCAGGTACGTGTAGGACTCACATGAAACTGGATGGATCCACGCGGGAAACATAATATGGTTTCTTCATTATAAATGTTTCTCGGGTAGGACTTATTATATCATCAAACTTGAGATCATCATAACATAATATAAAATCTTATACACTTTGATATAACTAACGGGCCTGTAATAGGGTACCAAATACGGGTAAGATTGGGTGGATCAGTGAATATATGATGTTGATAATGAGTCGATAGAATTCCCACTCAACACCTACTGAGATGATATCACTACGATTTGATGGAATTACATTGTAAGTGTGTGGCCATACTCAAATAAGTTGGACACTGATTTGATCTGACAATCCATTATAGATCAAGAGATGTGATTAGAAGAGAGCAATTTGGCGGAGCCATGCCTGTTGCTTTTCACTGACGATATCAGCTGGTGAGGGATAAATAGATCTGTTCGTGGGCCGGGTTTGGACGGGCTTTTACTTAAAATTATTGAACCCAAGCCCAGTCCAAGCCCAGAAAAAATTTATCGGACCGGACTCGAGCCAGGTTCGGACTGGACTCGGGCCGGCCCATTAAATTGATTTGATAATAAATTATAAAAATTATAAATAAATTAAGAACCCAAATCAAGTGAAAGCCCACAATATATCACAGTTTGGGTTCTTGATTTATTTATAATTTATTCAAAATCAACTTTTCTACTTCTTGATTTGATAATCAAGAACCCAAATTGATTTGATCATTAACACTGAAGGGCGTATTGAGAAAAATAGTACAAGAATTACTTTCACAGTGTTGAACTTTTCTACTTCTAATAATGATATCAAACTCAAGTTATTAATCCAAGAACCCAAGAGATACTTGATTAAAAAATAATCTCATAATGATATCAAACTCAAGTTATTAAAATAATAATTTTTTATATATTATTAATATAACGGGTCGGGCTCGAGCCGGCTCATTAAATTAATAAAGAACCCAAGTCCGGTTCTATTTTTTACGGGCTTTAACGGGTTTGGACCGGGTCGGACCGAAGGTGCATTTATATTGTCCAAGCCCGATCCAAAGGGTGCGGGGTTAGGAGGGTCAGGTGGGTATCCAAGCCCATAAACAGGTCTAGGGATAAATACGAAACAGCTACTGAGATGGATTCTCTTTAGGAGAAGATGTTTAGCTATCTTAATTGGGGGCTACCATAGTTTGCTAGAATCAATGGGTAGTCTGTGGGTCCAAGATTCACTGCCAATATAAAGACAGTCCCATAGGATCTTGCATATAGACCATTTTACTTCAAATATTTCAGTTTATAAAATGAACGATTTAAATCTGGAATATTAATTTATAAATTTTCATAATATAATTAATTAATTAATTGAATAAGTTATATAAAGTAAATAATTAATTGAATATTTATATATATTTTAATTCATTTAATTTATTATGAATTTAATTTAATTAGTTTATGGACCACTAAGTTAAATTAATTTTTAGTATAAAATTTAATTTAAGCAATTGACATATAAATTAATTAACCTTTTTTTACGTTAGAGGTAAAATGGATATTAAAATATAATATATATTCGGATTTAATTATTGACTCACGGGGTTAATTCTTGAGGTGATTAATTTTGATTGGCAAATTAAAATTCAACCAGTCAAAAATTAACGTTTCCGACCAGTTCGATTAATCGAAAATCGATTGGACCGAACTAGTTGAACTGGGAGGTTGGAGGTGCAAGTTTTGGGAAATTGGAACTTCCCACAACCCACACACCATGTTCCAACCGGCCATCCACACTTGGGAACACGCAGCCATTTGCAATTTTGTGAAAATTTTTTTTAGAAAATTCCCGAGTGAGAAAAGTGGTTTGGTCAAGGTGGAAAAAATACACCGAGAAATTTTTTAACACCAAGTCAATTGGTATTTTTCTGTGGAAATCTCGCTAGCATAATTTCGAAGATCTAGATGGTCGTGCATTTGTTTTTGGAGGAACCCGAGATCGGATTTTGCAGTAGTCTTTAGAAGAGATAGTTTATGTAAGTTCTTAAACCATGTTTTTTTTTCTTCTTAGACTAAAATTCGGTGAAAACCGGTCACGATGTGGATATAGAAAATTTTAATCGGTATTTCTACTACACAATTAGTTTTCCAATTCAAATCTGCCCCAATAGTTTCTTCTTTTTGCTACTCTATTACGTTGTGGAGTTCTAGGTATGAAAAACTAATGTTCAATATCTTTTTTTTTTATCACATAATGCTTTAAATTTTTTCGATAGGTAATCTCTTCCTATATCGATTCTTAAAGCTTTGATTATTTTATCAAGTTGATTTTTAATTAGAACTATAAATTATTTGAAACATTCTAACTCTTCGATTTATGTTCAATCAAATAGATATATCCATGCCTTAAATAATCATTTATAAATGTGATGAAATAATATACACCATGTCCTGCCCTACCATTTACTGGGCTATAAATATCATAATGAATTAATTTCAATGGTTGTCAGCCCGTGTGGTTTTACCAAATGGTTTTCTTGTCATTTTTCCTATTAAGAAGTTCTAACAAGTTGGAAGATCAACTTTTCTTAACACATCCAACATACCTACTTTAGTCAATCATATTAAACTTTGTTGGCCTATGTGGCTAAAACTAGTGGGAGCACTAGAGACTGCAAGGTTTTTCTCTTTTCTTTTAAAATGATTTTGGGTCTAAAAGAAATAAAGGCCCAAGATGATTTGGATATGTCCATTTTGAATTGGACATGAACGCGAGTGACCGCGTATAGACTTTTTATTTTGTTGAAATTCATTTTAAGAGACTCGAATATGAATCCTTTAAAACAGTGACTGGAGTCGCCACCCGATTTTAAACTCCGTCGGGAATTAAATCATGGTGTTACTCAAATCCAAATGGGAGTCCAACACCATTTACCAGAGATTCAAATACGGATGAGAACTTATTAATCCCTTTCGTTTAATTTTAAATTGGTGAATAATAATAATGTATAAAATGGCAAAAGGTCTCAATTTCTCCTCTTTATTTGTATTATAAACGTACATGCATTAAAATCGGGTAAATAAATGTAGAAAAATAAACACGCATTTGCAACCTTTCACCACAGCCTATCTAATAGGATACATATGATAAAAATAGGGGATGAGGATACAACCCTAATTTACATGAAGATCCAAAAATTTACAGTGAATAAATAAATGAATAAATCTAGCCATACATCTACCCTATGTTGACTACCCCTGCATCCACAAAGATTAACACAGATACAATAAGTAGGACACATGAAAAGAACATGCATTAAAAGGAGATAGATTAGATTGTTCAGGGACATGCATATAAGGGATAGATGGGTAAACTCAAAGGGTCATACCCAACTAGACCTGAAAATTGATTTTGAAAACACAATGATAGGAATTGAAAATCATTTCATTTTCAAAATAATTGGCTCATTTTAATTAAATTTCACAAGCACATGGTGGGTAAGATTTTTGAAACACAGGTTTTCCTTCGTCGAACTGTTCTAGTAGCCCTAACTTAGCTTCTTTGCTCAATTTTTTTAACATGAAAAAGTGTTTACAAAATAAATCTAGGATAAACAATAAAAAATTAACACAAACATTCTATCCAGTAAGAAATAACCTTATGGCCATGGTTTAGACTGACGGATAAACAATAGCCATATGGCTATTTATCACTTAAAACAACAAACAAAAATAACATATTACCATTTTGGTCCAGAATATCTATATGTCCATAAACAACATCTATACGGATATGGATAGATCCGATGTGTTTTTTTATAGAGACAGTATACAACAAGATCTGGACTAGAATATAGATCAGATCTAACATTCTAGATCAAAATATAATTGTACGAATAAACTGTATAACCCTATAGGTATAGATGTAGCCTTGCGATTATAGCTTGTCATGTGTCAGAGTCTATTAATATTGAATATTAAAACTATAGGCCTTCTTTAACCTCTTGTCCGACTATAGATTATATCTGTATGATATAACCTACAGCCAAACAGGCCTACTATAGTCGTGCGACTTTAAAATCCAGAAATAGAAACAAAAGCACAGGAAGTAGACTAATAGAATTAACCAAACAACCAATCACAAATAATCACAATAAAAGGAATTAAAGAGTCTCAGGAATTATCTCTTTGTTGTGTAATACTCTAGTTTGAGTGTAAGAATCGATTCAGAAGAACCAAGAACCCACACAGTCTCTAAATCTTGATTTACTGTTTGTTTTCATGAACCCGATAACTTCAAAATCTATTTCTAAATAATCTCATATCAATCTCAAAATTAGAACTCTAGTTTATGGTTTATCTTTGTTTTTTTTTTATATTTTCTTCTCTTTGTTTTTCTGTATTTTCTCTCTTATCTCCTATAAAAATAATCCCCCTAATTAGTTTTCTCAAAAGAGTTTTTATACCTTAGAGTCCGATTCTTATTTAGTCTAGATTTGTTTCCTTTTGTGTTTCAATCAAACTTAAATTCCTGATTTTATAACTGTGCTATAATCACTTAAGTACAGAATTATAATTCTTTAGGATAGACCAGCTATAAACAATACTTATACGGCTATAAGTTAAAGTCGTACCGATATTATATTCGTGCATTTGACTTTTCTTATTTTTTATCGATTTAACTGTTTGACTTGGACTTTGCAGACACTTTTCAGATTTTCCGTTCTTCGGACTTCTACCTAGTCAAACCAGAAAAATAAACACTTAGCATAACAGGCCAGTGTTTTCTAATTCATCTTGACTTGAGAAAATCCCATTCTCACACCTAGTATATTAAAATTTTGATAAGTTTTATATAAGAATTAACTTCAAAGGAAAAAAATATTATTACATATATAATCTAGATCCAAATCCAGTACAATAAAACCACATGTCAGAAATCCACCACCAAAGTAGATCTTATTGAAAAAGAAACTGAAAAATGTTCATTTCGAAAGATAACATGAATCTTAAATTCATGAGGGCAGATAAGACATCAAGTTCAATTAAGCAAACAAAACCTGAAACATATGTATAACGATTATGCAATTCAGCAACATACCTCAGGAGCTTTGCAATCCCTTGCAAAAAGCCACTTCTGTCTGTAATTATAGAATTTCAATAGAGAAAAATTAAGTTTATTTTTTCGCTTCTTTTGACCTGAAACACTGCCCACAGTTCGCTCTACCTTTTTCTTAGAGATCTAATCTATATTTACTCTAGCTCAAGATGATGGACAACATCATCAAAGGTCTTAATATCCTTAGTATGAGTGAGATGTAACTTCATATGTTCCCATCCATTTAGTAGAGAATGAATGATAGCTTCAACATTCTACTCTTCTACCAACTTATGACCACATCATAGAGCTCCTGAACCATGTTTGACATTTCTCTTAAATGTCTTTTCATTGTGTGGTCTGCCCTTTTCTTGTAATTATCAAACTTGATACTTAAAGATTAGACTTTGTTAAAGAGACACCTCTAAAATTCACATTGAGAGCATCCCACAGTTCTTTAGTTGTGTTGATGCATACATAGAACTTCTTTCTGATGTCATCATCCATAGCAATTAGCATAATGATACAAGTATTAGAATTCCTCCTTTTCTAGGCTTGAGAAGCCTCAAGGTTTCTCTTTGCTTGAATAGTATTCCCTTATTCTAGAGGATCCACAATCCTTTTAAGAGTATCTTGAACCTCCTACTCTTCAATTATGCACTTGATCTTCATAGTACAAGTGTCATAATTGTTAATATCATATAGAGATCCTTGTTCAATTCAACTATGATTGATTTTGTGGCAAACATATTGAACTGTAGTTAAAATAAGCAAGTGATATACCATATTTATTATAAGACCATTCAAAATTAAGAATAGTATTTGGTTCACGTAAAATCGGACACTATATGTAATGCATAGAGGCACCATTTACTTGGACTAACACAAATACTACTTCAATTTTGAATTTCTAATAATAAATATATATGATTTTAGTCTAATTAACTAATAATTATAAAACTTTATGTTTAACACATAAACATACAACTATTAAGTATTATGCTTAACATATAAACATGAATAACTTTTATTAAAAATTCATTCAAAAATAGTATTACTTATATCCACAAGAAATAAAATTTAAACAACACTAAACCATCAGAATCAGAATCATCCTAAAATCCTATCTAAGACTCCGTGATAAGCCAAAAATACAATATAAATTATGATTAAAAATAATATGTTATTTACAAAATATATTGTATTTTGGTATCTTTTTGTGTTATTTTTTGTTAATTGTAGGAAATGTTGATAAATAAAAGAAAAGGAGCAAAAAGATGACAAATAAGGCTTAAAGGATGACATGGCAAGGATTTTAAAGAGCATTTTGATGAGGTGAAAGAATGTTGGAGATAAGGGGACAAAGCA
>CAOJCR010091634.1:0-10603 GCA_948330485.1 Euphorbia neoarborescens | reverse complement strand
AAGTTACTACTAGAAAGTTTCTCCTTTTTTAAAAGGGATCAGGAAGTAAATGTATTACTAGCAGCCATGGATAACAAAAAATCTTTACACTTTGAAAAACCAACTACAGAGAAAGGAAGTAAACAGAGGTTAAAGAAAGGGCTTAAAAGCCAACATTAAATAATCCAATTTTAATGTTGTTGGTGATTTTAATTTGGCTGACTTGAGTAAGACCCTCAATAACACATTAATGGCCCAAGCTGAGCTTGTAATGTAAAACCATTAAAGTTTATTAGGTAGGGTTAACAACCCGATCTATACACTATAGACTCTTGGTTTGAAAGGTTCATGGAACATTACCTTTCTATGCTCGGGCCAGGGGTACACCAGTAACTCGTAGGATCAGAAACCATAATTCACTCTATTTCCATGTCAAATAATGAATATATTTGTCTTGACCAATTATGATGAGGATGGCTATGCTCTTTCCACACGATAATTCCCATAAGACAATATTCATACTTTAACATCCAATCACCTTACATATGACCAGTTTAATTCAAGTAGTTGGCTGAGCACTGTCTACTTGAACTGTTTGTCATAGGTCTAGGCTGTTAATTTGGGAAGCACTTTTGTGCGATCCCGTATTTAAATTTGGATTCATTTTAAATATGGTGTCAACGGCTTAGCATACATAATCGTGAGTTTGAACATGCTTTGGAAAACTATTTACACCATTCAAACATGCATAACATACATCATGCAAATGCAAGGTAATCTAAAGGCTCATAATACAAGCTAATGAAAAACTAATAATAAACTACTAAAATTTTTCATCTTCATGGTCTGTAATTTGTCCGGGCTCACCATCCACTTCTGCTCCTTGGGCTTGCTCCATGGGCTCCCACCATTTTGGCTTGATGTGTTACAATTAATTACTACCTTAAACTAAGCTACCTAATTAATGTAATACATCAAAATAATACCTTGCAGGGTATATAAAACCAAAATCAAAATAAATTACAACCTAGATTCGTATAAGGCCTATAGATACATATTACACCTATATACATACAAGTACCTGTCGTGTACATACATTTATATCGTGATGCATGTCAATGGAAAATAGATCCAAACATTTCAGTTTAAATTATGTCCAGCCGTTAAAGTGATAGTCGCCAATTTTAACCATTATAGTACATTTCAATTTAAGGACCCATTGAAATTAATTCAATGCTCCCACTAAATTCGGAATCCCATAATCCTAAAATTATAGTCGTCTAATCACAAGCCGTGCCATGGGCTATTGGACCAACTATCGAGCAATATTCAATTTAAATATAAACTATAAATAAATTAAATATGCATGATTATACCATAAACAATTTTTATACACATTAAATTAATAACATTAATTAGCATGTGTAATAGACCGATCCAATTAAATTAACCCGTAAAACTCAAAATTGGATCGATCTACAAAACCAAAAACCCCGAGACCTGAACCCCTCTGGCCGCCGGCTTCCATGGGGTGGAAGCCTCATTGGCGGTCTGTCACAACCGTGCGGGACTACTGTCGATGGGCAATAGCCTTCCGCTGGCCGCTGCTTGCAACCGCGGGGCTGCTGCCGGTGGAAAGTAGCCTACCGCCGGATGCCATGCACAGCAGTCGCAGCGGCTGCCAGAGGCCAGTTGTTGCGCAGCTACTGGCAACAGCTGCACTGCTGCCCGCCCGCCCAGCAGGCAGTGCCGCAACTGCCTGCCGTCGGTAGGCAGTCCAGCGCCTCTGCTTGCGGTGGCTGGCATTTGATTTTTATCCCTTAATTTTTTTTATTAAAATAAAACACATCACAGAAAAATCAGTATACCAAAAATTAATCAAACACCAATTATCCAAGCATGCATCAAAAACTGTAAACTAAATTTGGAGAAAAATAATTAAAACCCCAAATCTCTACCGGAACCCTAATTCTTCCAATTAATCATACCAAATCTACCAATCAACCTTCTGAATCCAAAATTGACAATTCTGAATTCACCAAAATTAATTCTAGATTTTTAGAATTAATTTAAGAACCAATTTCAATAATCAATAGATTTAATTAAATCTGACGGAATTAACCATAACCTACGGCTCTGATACCACTACTGGGGACCAGATTTAGGCCCAAAAAATCATTAGCCGCAGCAGAAGGGTTTTTAAATTTTTTGGATCCGATCCTTAACAAACCGTTTGGGCGATTCTGTCAGATCTAACTCCTAATCTATTATATTGAAAGATTAGGGTTCCTACACCTAAAGAAGAGCTTTAGGATTACCCTAATCTCGGGGAGAGAAACAGCTGAATCCTGCGACTCGACCACAAAGTAATGCACAAAATACTTTGGGCTGTGAATCTGTACTAGCGGCGTCTGGCGGGATCAAAGAACTGGTTCAGAATAGAGCCGAGTGACCGGAAGAATTTTCCTCCCTCTCTTCTCTCTATTTTTGAAAAACTCTAGTTATGAGATTAGGGATTCTAACTCATAATTTTGGCTTTTATATGGACTGTGGAAACCCCAACTGGACCAGGTGTGTCTCACGCAGACCACTGGACTTTCCTACAGTCCATTTATTTTGATAAGTCCAATTAAATTCACAAAACCGAAATACTACTCCGCATTTAGTTAAATTAAATCCATACATTATATTTTAATTATTCAATTTCACCGAATTGGTAAATTGATCAATTAATTTAAACTATGAATTTATTTAATTACATATGTCAATTACATAATTAAATTTTATTCAAAATCAATTAATTCTAATTGCACATATTACTAATTAAATGCCATTCATAATAAATTAATTTAATTAAAATTATATGAAATTTATTTAATTAAATTATTCACCATATGTATTTAAATTAATTATCAATTAATTAATTATCACTCTACTGATTAAATAATTCAGATTTAATTTCATTAATTAAATCAAATATTATTTTTTCAATCCATATTTATTTAATTAATTAGATCAGGACTTATAGACTAAACTATTCACAGCCAGTATCCCTATGTGCAAGATCCTTATGGGACTATCTTTATGTTGGCAGCAGGACTTAATCCTGCAGATTATTAAATAGGTTCTAGCAAACGCACAATAGCCCCAATTACGACATCTAGCAGTGTCTCAAATAGAGATTAACCGTCCTGGTAGCTGTAACTTGTGTTATCCTTTACCAATTGGTCATCTGAAGATATGTGTGTAGTATGGGGCATGGAACCTTTATCCCACACTACTAAATCTTCCTTGATCTAGATTGGATTCTCGAGGTAAATGAGTACCCAACTCGTTTGGGTGCGGCCCCACACTCTCAATCCTAAACCATCAAGTGGCCGGTGATATCATCTCAGTTGCAACTGAGTGGTAATTCCATTAACACATTACCATCACTAACATGTTCACTGGCCCACCCAATCATACCCGTATTTGCATCCTGTTACAGATACATTAGGCTTATGTCAAAGTGTTTGAGATTCCATGCAGTGATGTAATGTTCTCAGGTCTAAGGATAAACAAGCCCTACCCAAGAAACACAACAATGATGACTTCAGCATGTAGTGTTTCCTGTGTGGATCTGTCCAGTACCATATGGGATCTACATCTACCCACATCCTTGATTATCTTATAATCAATCGATGCACAGGTTTATTGTTCTATTCATTTCCATGACCTAGAACAAACCTGGGACCTAAAGGTTTATGATTAACAATCAATGGATTCTCTATTTATTATCTACCACATGATATAATCAAATAGATTAATGCCTTTATTTCATAACACTAAATGTATATTAATACAAAGTAAACTACTGAATGTATAATATACAAAAGAATCTATGCCTACGGACTAGCGCACACCAATAGTGGTCCAAAGTCCACACAATTATCTTTCATTTGTTATATTCCTGTAGATTTTTTCTCACTAAATATCTCTCTAATTTAAATCATAGCACTCTTAACTAACAAAAAAAGGAAAGAATCAATAAGATTTGATGAATCCAATATTGTATTTGGATAGAGCTAATGAGTTCACATTTGTGTCTCAAAGTATATTTAAAATTCATTTACAAAATTTATCCTGAAATAAGATTTTCATCTATATATATTGTAGGTAAGTAGCGAATATACATAAATCTACTGGATTATGTTTATATCAATAGCTCATACATAAAATCTTTAATATGAACCAATCATTTCGCATTTTGGACCACAGTTTATTTGTTGTCATCTTTTGTTAAGATTCTATTGCCCCTTTTTCTTACTTTTCAAGCATCCTTTCTATTTGAAATGCATATTTGACTGTTTATATTTTCTTGACTTTTGCATTTGAGTGGGAATATCTTAGTATCACTAATGAATATTGATCATTATTGAACTATATCACTCTTATTGGTGCTTTATACATGCCGATCATTATTATACTTATCATTATTGAATGCTTGCTCCATATTTGAGTTGAGATTTGTTGAGGTTATTGTACATATTTAATTTAAATGCATTTAATGAGTTGACTACTAGTCTTTAGCATGTCCGAAGAACGACAAACACCAACACTTCTATCACAGCCACCACGAATCAAGAAGCAAAAATCCCTTTCTAGATGGTTAATTTGGCAACAAAATAAGCCAAAATCACCTACTCCTACAATTATAAGTGTTTCGGATGCCACACTAGAAGATGATTCAAATAAACCACCCATCACTCATTTGGCAACACAGGTTGATAATTCAAGAACTCAAGCTACCCAAGTTAATTCATCATCTTTAACTCTAACTCATTCTTTACCTAATGAATCAACTCTAAACCCTTCGCCTTCAGAATGTGCAAGATCTTATCCTCTGTCTTTAGAAACACCACCACCTCCTACTATAGGAATAAAGCAAGAACAATCTGAGAATAAGCGCTTACTAATTCCTGTTGTAAACAAGACCTAAGTGAACCATTGTAATGTTTGTTTATGATGTTAACAGGCTATTTTCTTTTTACATGTTCTTGTTAATTTTTATTTGTTGACTAACAACTTGCAACCACAATGTGAACTAAAGACTAAGATGAGACAATGTTTTCAATTGCAAACTAATATGGCAGGATACACTTTCAAAGGTGTATCTAGGGAAACCGAAAGGTTCTATTGGAGAGAATTTCAAGCGAATTTCCTTGAACATACATTTATTATCATGCATAAATTAAAATTCAAATTTTAGAGTATTAATAGAATTCTATCATGTCTTTTTTATCATGTAGTACTTATTCAATAAACAGATTAAATTTCATGTACTTGCATTGCAGAAAAGATGCTACAAGGGATGGAGGGATAGTTGCCTTAGTGAAATTGGTTTATCCGAGCATATTAAAGGAAGCATATAGGCGTTTTATATACACTTTGAAAGATAAACATGTTTTCTTTTTATTGTCATATGTGGATTATAGAAAGTTTATATATGAACGATTAACCTAATATTAGATTATTGTGCTTTCTAAAGCACGCTAGAATTTCATGTCTGAGGAAGTTTACATTAATTGGAAGGTGTATTGGGCATCACCTCTGGGAAAACACAGATATTGCTTAGAAAACATTCAAGGCAGGAAGGTGATCTTAATGGACTGATATCACTTCATACCTCTGGTTCAAGATCGCTGCTTGAACATGTAACTTGTTTAGTAAGTTTCAGTATTCAATTTAACTTATGAGGATTTGTTGCACAATTGCTAAATGTTAGTTGTGGGTGTCTTTTTATTGACGTATTCAATTCAACTTATGAGGAATGCTTTCAGGTTTCTTTACTATGCATTTTTTATGTAGATTTAGGAAATGGGACACCTAATTGAGCCCCATTAGTTGTTTTTATAATCTCATACAAGAAATCATGATGCTGTCACATTTATTGATGCTAGATCTCGGGCCATCAATGTATGAGTTTTAATTATTTAAATAAATTTCAATGGTACATGTCTTTTTATATCATTTACTACTATATCTATATTTACTTGTTAGAGCAAGTAATGACAGTTAGAGAAAGGATGACAAGGGAGGCTGATCGGATTATTAATGAGCAATAAATATTTTGAATCGGTTGGAGGGTTTAATAATAGATCAAGGATTTATGGACTAGGAGATGGATCTATTTTTTTATCAATCTCAAAATTGCTCTTCATCAACATCATCTTCATTTCAAGATGGATGAGGTTCTTCTGGTACACTTTAAATCCCATGCATGATAGATCAAATGCATAGTATGGAGAATGAACTTCATGATATACTTAGTGCTCAAAGATGTGGTAATCCAAGATTTGATGAGCATAAGTCTAGAGTTCAACAAATTATGGGAGAAGTAAGAGTGCTTAGATTTGAGTTGAATCGTATTCAAATAGAAATGTCTAATATTCTAGCAGCTATGAGGACCATGATGCCATCAACAAATTCACCATCTCCTTAGGGTCGGGTATATATTATGTGATACATTGTATGTTATTCGTTATTGTCATGTGTTATGCTTTTGTTTTGTGTTATGTCGTTTCCCTATGATATTATGCTATAAAATGGTAACTTCATTTGATTAACTATATTGTGGGTTGATTGTTGTGATGTTTTTTTTCATTTTTTTTCTGTATTACAATATGATAGCTACAAAGATGTAATTTGTAGATGAGTTAGTTCTTTCCGATGAGTTTCCTATATCTCTTTTCCATTTTTGATATATCATTTAATTTGTAACACTTTTTCTTTTGTGTATTAGTGTAAGCTAACATGAAATATAATAGGGAATGTAAATAGAAGATGTGTTTGTTTGGGCCTCTTTAGAAAATCTCAATGTGCATTGATCATAGTTACAGGACATTAATTGTTTGAATAATTATAAATATATACAAAGCATGTAAAATAAATGTGTTTTGAAAATCATTCTTGTAATATTCATTTCATGTTTGAGATAAGTATGTTATGTAAGAGATGTATGTTGGTTTTGGATATCTGACTATTAGCTTTGAATAACTAGATGAATGTCATATTAGTGTTCCACATTTCTTATATAAGTAGTCGATTTTCTTTGAATGCTTTAATTTTCTTTTGTGGGTCCTTCATGATCGAGCAATTCAACAAAATGTTTTAGGTTTTTCTTTTTGTTTTTTGGGTTTTGAAAGTATAATTAATGGAGAGAAATCGATGTATTTTAGTAATGTAGGGAATTAATTTGCCAGTCAACAGACAAATTTAGTCGTATATGCCTTTTGGATTTCAAACGTTTTCTATTTTGAAAATTATGTGATGACTCTATATTAATTTTAGTTTATGTGATGAATTTTTTGTTAAAGCATTCATGTTTAAAAATTTTGAAAAATAATACAATATGGTGGAATTTTAATAAAATATGAAATTTTACATGGAATAACAAATATTTTATGTAAATTGCTTAATTTTAAAATAGGTTATTTTTTACGGATATTCTGTCACAAATAAAGTTACTTTTGACAGAAATGATGTCGTCACAAAAATATAAAGTGCCATAAAAACTGTAAAAATCCACTGAATATGTGACAAAAATTTCTGTCACAAAACACAAAATGTCGTCAAATATTTTTTGAAGGAAAATTCCCTCAAAAACCGTCAGCAACTTTGTAACCAAAATTTCCATCATATTCCATCACAACAAACCGTCCCGAAACCGTCACTCCAGTTTGTTACGCTCATTTTGTACATGGTTATCATTCCGCCACAACGTGATTTTGTGACAAAATTTGCAATATTTGTCACGGTTTTTTTCCATCAGAAATGAATAATTTTTTTGTAGTGTAAGTTATGAATTGATGATGCTTGATTTTTAAATATTTGATCAAACTTATTTTTTAATCTCTTGAAGTTATCATCTTAATTCGTAACTTTTTAATTTAACTCCTTCAAAAAACTTATCTGTTTTTTGTTAACATGAATATCTTATCTTAAGATTGATTAACATTTCTTTTATAAGAATCGTTATTTCTCCAAGATAAGTTTGGATGATTTCTATTTCCTTTATTACAATTATTTGAGTAAGGATTATTTCGGTATTGACCTTGAACAAAAATAAGTTATTCTTTTATTCATAGATGATTACTATCATTATCAGTATTTTCCCAAATTTTTGATTATTTCAAATAATAAAACTTAGTTTGTCTACCTTGTTGTTTAAAAATGAAATTTGGGCTTGCATTTTTTTTATAGGATCAATAGTCTAAATACCTTTACTATTGTTAGTGGATGTTGAAGTAAGTTGAGAAACATTAGTTGAGTCACCTACTTTCTTTCAGTAGGCCATATGCTATTGTTGTTGGCCATCTCTTCCAATATTTAATATGCTACTTCTATAGTTTTCTCATTAAAGATCCTCCTACCGTGGCATCAATTATTCCTCTAGTAGTAGGATTTACTCCATTATGAAAGGTCTGAATTAATATTTTTTGGAAAGACCATGATGTGGACAAACTCGTTGGAATTCCTTATATCTTTCCCATGCTTTATAAAGGGTTTCAACTTCATGATGGTTAAATGAAGTAATTTCTTTAAATAAGTCTAGCCATTTTGGCTAAAGGAAAATATTTAGACAAAAAAGGCATGAGCCAATTGTTCCCATGTGGTAATAGAATTTGGTGAAAATAAATTCATCCAAGCCTTAGCCTAAAAGTCAAAGTTTGATTGTTTCTATTAAAACTGTAATGTATCACATATTTCCATGAAGTTAGAAATACGTCCATTTGGATCTTCATTGCATAAATCATACAATTGCACACTATGTTGAAACATCTGAAGTAAGGCAGAACTAATTTCGAATGAATTGGCATTACCTAGTCCATTCTGAGTCCCATTTCAGACTAGGAATGGAAGAGTACGTCAATCTTGGTTGTGGTAGTGGATTATTATCAAACATGTTTTCTGACTTCTTTTTCTTTTTCTTCCTAGAGAGATTCCTCTCTAATTCAGATTGTAACTTTGGAAGTGTTATCCTTAAACTTCTTGTTTTTCGCATACACTATGATGAATTTTTTTTACACATGTAAAAGTTATTTAGTAAATAAATCAAAAAGTATATTTAAATCACATAGTTTTATTTCAATGATATAACCACCTTCCCCAGCAACAACCCTAAGAACTTATTGTGACTCTTTATAGATTGTCTGTGAAAAAATTATATTGATGACACGAGTTGGGAAACACCGTGTTTGTAATCAGCAAAAGTTGGGGTAGGCATCCTAGATTGGCCTGTTGGCTACGACATAGGCATGTTTGAAGGAGAAAATTGAGAGTTTCTCCAAATTCTATGAAGAACGAATCTCAAATTTGATTCAATGGAAAAGAAACACGAAAAACATAATTGAATCAGAAATACGGAAGCGTACCGTGTTCCATGATGAAGATTGAAGCAGATTGCTCGTAACGGTTCTTCCAGAAGAATCAGAGAGTTATTTGAGAGTTTTTTGTTGATGGGATACAAAAAAACTGAACTTTATGCCCTTTATATAGCGCTCTGATCAACCGGGGACCATTACCCTTAATTAACCGCTTTTTATCCGGTTAATAACATATTTCTGATTCAGCCCCTCTGTAAGCACCAGGCTTTTCTTTACCGAGCAATGATGAAACAGGCATAAATCGGTACCTTTCCTTTAAAATTTAGCACATGTATTTCGATAAAAATAACATAGCCGATGCGACAGGAATTCGAAATAACTCCACTTGGCCCTTAAACCGATCACCACCCAAGCTTACCCATTTTATTCATCTTCTTTATTTCCTGAGCACATTTGGACCTCACCTTGGTCCAATAACCCGAACCCAAGCCCAAAACCCTTTACACGATGATTGACAATCATCTCACACGATGATTGACAATCATCTCACACGATGATTGACAATCATCTCACACGATGATTGACAATTATCACACGATGAGGTCTGATTTCCACTTTTAACCCACACGATTCAGATTTCCTTATACAAACAATAAGGGTATGATTGTACTTTAAAGGGCTATTTTCCTAACCCTAATCAGCAGCCATATAAAAGTAAGAATCTGAAAAAGAAAAAGGGGGAGGTCATTATTTTTGAGAGGATTTTTCGGCAGAAAAACTTTTTACGTCAGAAAAAATTTTCTGAGGATTTCAGCCTTCACTCTCTGATTCTTCTGGTTTTTTTATTTTGGATTTTCTAGGGTTTCTATTCACCATCCTTCAATAATCTTCCAACTGAAATCCATCTATTTTCTTTCTACATCTCTGGGATTCTCGAAAATAACTATCCACTGCCAATATTACACCTATAGCCAAACTCAGCCAAACAACCTAGTTTTCAATCCTAGGAGCTTATTTCGGATTTTTGAAGACTTCAACAGAAGCAACAAGTTACGATTCCACAGTTCGGGTCGTATTTGTTGCTTTTACGATTCAAAGCTGGCTATCTTTTTGAATTATTTGTGTGATTTACACGTCGAAAAGGTAAAACTGAGCTCAAAACTCTTTCTATACTTCCTAATCTTCTGTTTGGCATGCTCGTTTTGTGTTAAAACGAAAATGTATTTTGGGTGATTTTTAACAGACTGTTTGGCTCTGTT
>CAOJCR010091550.1:0-11800 GCA_948330485.1 Euphorbia neoarborescens | reverse complement strand
ATGAACATAAAAAAAAAAAAAAAAAAGATTCCCTTAACCCTTAGCACACACCTCTCGACACTTTGCTTCAGCGGGCCACTTCAATTGAAAAAAAATATATATATATTGACCATTGGGCTAATAACCAAATTAAGCCCAATTATCCAATTTCTCTTTAGGCTTTTATCATAATTAATGTTACAAGTATATGAATGTAGTATTGTTTACATCAGCGGAACTAATATAACAAAATTAGATACTTCATTTTCATATTTATTACTAATGTCTATTAAATTTTATGTCGGACTATGATGAAGTTGGAAGAGGATAAAATTAAAAGCAATGTACAGGAGAAAACAGAAAATGTACAGAGCCACAAAAATTGGTATGATAACAATAATATTAAGGTCCTGTTCTTTTAGACTTAACTAAACAGAACAATTGAACTAATCTGAACTGAACTGAATACTGATTATAATAATAATAATAATTATAAATGTAATAATAATTATAAAATAATATAAAATTAATAATCATATATAATAATAAAATAATTATAAGATTAATAATTATAATAATAATTTTATTATTTAAAAATAATAAATTAATAATAGAGCTGAATTGAAATTAAGTATAAAAGAATAGAGTCTAAAATAAAATAAAATATTATTAGAAATGTTATATCAGTATAATATAAAACTATTTTTTTTACAATTTCACACAAAGTAGTTTTTGTGAATGAACAAAAATGTGAAATAAACCTAATTAGTGGAAAAGGTAATAGATTGACTAAACGTTGAAAAAAGTTTGAACTTGGTGTGATATTTAATATTAGCGAAATTCTATCTTTATTTTGTTTTTGATAAAGTAAGGTTATTTTAATAATTATTAATCATTAGATGAGTGAATCCAAAGGTTAATAATCATAAAGTAATCTTATTTTGTCAAAAATAAAGTAAGGATAACCTACACTTTAATATTATAAAATTACCAATTTATATTTTTTTTGGTATTTTTATTATACTTTCAATTTTTTTAAAAGAATAAAATATTTTTTTAAATATTGCCAAAATAAAAAATGATGTCATGTGGTTAGAGAAGATTTCAGATTTCGTACTTCTCAAGACATGTATATGTCAAAGTCAATTTGAAGTAAGCTTTTCATGTATAGGCTAAATGTTTGAAAGCTAAAAAATAAAAAACAAAACCTATCTGCTCTTTATTTTTTTTTATAAAAAATGTAATTATTTATTTAGTTAACTTTTTTCTGGATTAAGTATTTATAAATTTTTTATTTTAACATTGTTAATTTTCTGATTTGTCATTTTTTTTTTGCTGTGCATTACACTTAGCCAATTTGTAAAAAAAAAAAATTCAAATAATTAAAAAATTATATAATTTTATTGTTTGAAATTGAAAATAAATAATTGTAGTAAATTTATTTTTTATACACATAATTTTTTAAAGTCAAATTGTACACTAAATTATTATTAATCACATAATTTAATTGATAATTTTTTACACATACAAAATAAAATTGAATTGGGAGCTTAAAGTATTAAAACAAATGAGAATCCGATGATTATGATATAAAAAATTAGAAGGTTGAAAATGTGTTTTGACAAAAAGAAAATATAAACTATTGCATTTTCACTACTTTGTGGAGAGAAAACAAAATATGAAAAAAGGAGATTGTTTTAAGTTGAAATTACAAAAAAAAAAAAAGGCAATAGATATGGTCAAAATTGAAAAAGTGCATGAGAACAGAATTCATTACAAATTGAATATTTTATATGAATGGAACTATCTTCGTACCAAATTTGTTTTTCTTAGAAAAATGGACTAAGATGGCCCTTACTTGCAATTAATAAAAATTATATCATTTTCACAAGAAAGATTCTTAGCTTGTCAAGCTCCATTTTACTTACTTAGGCTCCACGGTAACAACCTTACAATCAACAATTTTGAAATATGAGTCAAACCTTCTTCATTTTTTGTTAACAATTATAGTAAAATTAAATAAATAAATAATTTAGGTTTGACATGCGGATCTCATATCTATAACCATCACATATTAAGTAAAGAAAAGAAAAAATACTATGGTGCACCCGGTCTATAAATCGGATACACCTAGCAAGCACCACGTCAGTCTTTTTGGGTCAGTCTTTTTGGGTGTGGGGCAAAAAGCTGACGTGGCGCAATTCTGTTTGTTCAGTCTACATAGATCGGACGTACAAAAATATTTTTCTCAGTAAAGACAATTTCAAACTCATCCGCCACATCTTAGGAATTTGGTTTGCTTCACCGGGTGAAATCAGCATTTTAACCTTTAGATTTTGCATGTCTAGAGCAAAGATACGAATCATTATTATCTAGTAGAAGTTTCGTTGTACATATTTTCTTAGCATGACATTAAATATATATACTTATATATAAAAACTAAAATATGACTCTCATCAAGTTAGACTATTTCTATTTTTTTCACTACATCTGATTGACTTAAGGGTAGAAGATACTTTCGAGAAAACTCGACTACTTCTACCATGTCTTTCATTTTAGCCTAAAACACCACGTACATGTTAAGAGAATATGAGGCGATATGTAAATTGATAATTCTGATAACTATGATGGCAAAAATAGTTATCCCTAGACCCACCACCATTAACACCACAACTAAAAAATGGACAATTTTGATCAATAAAAGATTTGCAAACACTAAATTAATTTATGGTTACAATATCACAATTAGAAATGTCTGAAAAAGTACAGAAATGTTATGACTTTTTTTTTTTTGGGACAAAAAATGTTATGACTCTTGAGTCATAAAACTGATGATAATGGGACCTTGTTCTTGATGGGTTGTTATGACTGTATACCAAACTTTGGGGGAGAGGTAGGTCACAAAGAATGTATTAATTTGATCATTTTCAAGATTGGGATTTTTTTTATAAATATACTTTTAGAACTATATATTTGTAGAGATAGATCAAAGCATGATAGCCCATATTTGGTCCCCCTTGGTACGTCACATGCATTGTTACTAACTAATTCACCTAGCCTTAATTCCATCAAATTTCAACAATTTCCTTGTTAAGTGAAAAAGCTTGAGAAAGAATAAAACCCGTCTTTGTTTTACAAGATTTAACGTAGTTATTTGTGGACTCACGATAAAAATTTTAAGAGTAGTTGAGTGCTAAATACTGACACAATATGATATGAGTTCTGAAAATGCATGATAATAGTCTTAGAAACAAGGTGATGGCACCCATATATAAATTAAGTTTTTCGAAGTCAAGCGACGAATAGTCAGCTGATCTAGAGGACTAATTGTCGGATGACTAAGTCCAAGTGATGATAGCAATGCTGACTAACCGAGTCCGGATGATTACGAGCCACGTCATTCGCAAGGGGCAGGAGATGGATGATCAGCCGCTTCGGATGGATCGACGGATAGGCGGCAACTCCATATGACCGTACCCGATGCTAGAGTGTGACCAGTGCAATTAGTGTGGTAATCAGGTGTATTTAATGCAACAATCAATGTCAAACTCAAATACGGCTAAGAGAAAGAGAAGACAAAGATATAGAAGTAAAAAAAAAATCAAGATTGTGTCAGAGCCACAGATAGAAAAAAGATACAAGGATGATCGAGTTGACCATGTTATGATGACTTCTGAAAAAAGATAAAAGAGAGACCCACTCCCAACCATGTATAAGAAGGAAGGAAGAAAGATAAAAGTTAAATTAACTATTCCACACACAGTTCATTTTTTCTTTTGAAGTTTAATGATTTAAGCATTGGAGTAAAATCCTCCAAACAACCCGGCACCTATTTTTTTTTTTTTTTTATCTTATAGAATTTTCAGATCATCCGGATGCCATAAAAAATCTTAGTCACGGACGATCTCTCTGAAGCTATCAATGTATAATATTAGAATTGAAAATATTGCTGGTCTTGAATGGAGGGCGTAAACATAATTAATTTTTGGGTTAACTAGAAGAATGCGACATTTAAGTGTATTTTTGGCTGTCTTGTTCGATACGAGTAAGTAACCAAGTCAAATGGCCAAGAAATGCAGTGCTTTTACGTTTTCCATTGAAGCTCTTTTTTGACTTCAATACAGTATAACGCCAAATTTGTCAAACAAAATTGATATCACAACTCGTGCTTATTTTGAATCTTTTGTTTTGTTCTTTCTGCATTGCATTACTTGAACATGTTTTAATGTAAAATGCACGAAACATATCAACTGTCAACAATTGACCCATTTTGCACATTTAATAATTACTCATCATCTCATCCTTCTTTCCCTTCACTTCCACCACTCAATGCCCTTACGACTACTACTTAAGAATGGGTCCACTCCATTTTTGGAGAAAACCGTTGAATGTATAACAAATGAGAAAAATACCATTATATTTGCTTTAGTGCACAATATACTTGCTGGAAAATGACTAATATTGGCTGGAGTAAACTACTCCCTCTCCCGCTTATATACTGAATTACCGAAAATGACTCGGCCATAATAGGCAATGGGAAAGGCATGAGAACGAAAATTCTGAAACTGTTTCAAGCATATTGATTGCCACGGAAAATGAAAAACTTCCTTACAATTTAAAGCCCCATTTGATTGCCATGGAAAATGAAAACTTCTTACAACTCAAAGCCCCATTTAAACACTTTCTTTCTCTTTATATTGGTGCTTTTTCAGCTTCAAGCTCGTCCGCCTAACCACTAAAGAAGGGCTTGCTTGAGCAGCCAATTCCGCACAGTAAAACGAAGACAAAAAATCCAAATACATCCTAGGCTTTGACGGCGCAAAAATATGTACATAATCCATTCATAAATAAGTTCTATTTAATGGAACATTAAGAAGGCTTGAAATGAGCACATGAGAATTTAATTTATGTGTTGGCAGATTGAGATGGAATTCTTGGGTGGTTATGTTCACCTTCATAGGTAACAATGAGCATAGATGGGTCTTCCAGGCACCTCTCCACATGCTTCCTTGCAGGACAACCTCTCATGCTACTACATTTATAATAACCCCTGCACGAGTTCAAAAACGACATCTCAGTCCCAAACGAATTCAACAAAATTTAGCATTCCGGCAAATCAAATTCCTGAACTCCACCGGCTGCGTATATGAATAGTTGCAATCAGCAAAACAATACAATTTAGCAATGACATTCGGGAGACTTGCAGCCACTTTCTTACAATATGACAATAGACACGAGGAATAAGCAAATTTCTTACAATCCAAGTGACCACAAAAGGAAAACTGTTTAACAGACATGCGTATGCTGGACTCATGTAACTGTAGAAACATTCACCATATGGATCAAATCGGTAAAATGTAAAACAAGTGTTCAAGCTTGTTATATGCCAATGGAAATTATTTTGCTTTCAACCAACGGTATTAAAGCAGGTAAAAAAAATGCAAATAGGCCACATTTTCACGTGGCACTGATCATCAAACTAATGCCATGGAGGAACTAAAAAGGCTTGCTTATGCACCTCTCCACCATAAGAGAAGTTTTAAAAAAGAGGGCTGAGAGCCATGGATGAACACAACTAGCATGACACTAGAATAGTAGATCCAAATTCTACATGAACATCATTAAGTGCAATTAGTACTACAAACTTTAAAATTTCATTTCAACATAATTTTAAACAAACTGGCTTTGCCGAAATGTCAAGTTTCAACGAACCCTTGCAGCTTATAACCACATTTTGAAGTGCAAGAAAACAAAACATACCTGGGATGAGGAGAACCTTTGATTGGCTTCTGACCATACTTCCTCCACGAATAATCATCGGGAGGGATATCAGCAAGCTTGTTGCTAATAGCAGGTACCTTGATTGACCTCTTGATCCTATGTTTTCTGCACATAAATTACAACACCTCAGATTAGAAGGAAAAAGATCGAAACGAAATCTAACATCTTCCTCATAAAAGGAAAAATGCATATAAACAAAACAAATACTCAATTCATACCTCTTCTTTGAGCAATGGCATCTGCCACTGCTTCCACATTTCACACTGCCATCTTCTCCTCCTCTTGCAGAACACTTTCTCTTGTGTTGCTGTGAACTCTGATCTGAGCTGCGAGGTGCCCCAATCAAATGAAAAGCACTTCCCTCTAGATTAGCCACACTACCATCTATACTCAAGGAAGATATGAAAGACCTAGTAGAAGACATTGTAGGAGTACAACTAGAGTTATCAAAGTTCAAATTAACCCCACTATTGCTCCTTCTAAACATCATTTCAGCCTGCTGCTTCATTTGCTGCTGCTGCTGCTGGAACTGTAAACGCTGCTGCAGCTGCTGCTGCTGAAGGAAGTGATAATGTGCTGACTGTTTTTGTTGAGAAATGTGAAGAGGGTTCTTCCCATGCGAACTCAGCTCCAAAGATGGACTGGCCGAACAAAGGGAACTCTTAACATTGGAACCCAATTCCTGAATTGGGTGATTATCAAGGTAATTACTTGACTGGAGAAACTGAAAATTCTTAGAGGGAAGGTCTGGTCTATGATGTGGGTTATCTAAAAGGATGCTTTGGGATAAAGGGGTGGGCAATTTCTTCAGTTTCCTAACTCTAGCATGACCTAAACCCGAATTTAAAAGAGAAATAACTCTCTTGAACTTAAACACAGCCTCACCAGTTTCTGCCATTAAATTCCTAGACAGTACCTGATCTTGGGGTTGAGATAACATACTTAAAACTCTATGGCAACCCTCCACAGCTGCCCTGTTAGCTTCTTCAACCTCCTCCATAACAATCCCCCCACACTTCCCTAAAAAATCTCTAATCAGTAAAAAAGGAAAAACCCAGACCAAATCAGACAACTAAACCTCAAAAAACGCCAAAACCTAATTCAGTAAACAAAAATGAAAATCCCATTCAGCCATTTCTGGCTAAACCTGATAGCATAAAAGGAATAAACTTTAAATCAGAAGAAGAGAATCAAGGAGAAAAAGATTAAACCCAGAAGTAAATGAAGAGGGGGAAAAAAGGAGAGGCAGAGAAACAGACCTTGAAAGAGTTTGAAGCCCTAGATTCTTCCTCCATAGCTTGGAAACAGAAAGGTGTGAAAGGGAAGAGTATAACTTCAGAATTCACACCCAAGAATACAAACAAAGGTCTCTTGTTTTTTTTAATTGAGAGAGAGAGAGAGGAGAAGAAAAGAGGCGATTTTTCAATTGATAAATAAAAGAGAAAGAAGAAGAGAAAGAGGAAGAGGAAGAGGGGAGCTGGAAAATGAAACTGCTGTCTCTGTCACAGATTTGAAGGTGGGGCCCATTCAAAGACCTTGGTTATTCCCTTTTTCTTTTTTCTTCTTCAATTCAGCTGCTTTTTTTTGTACATCTTTTTCTTTTTATTTTTTTAATTAAATTTTTTTTAAAAAAAAAAATAATTGGCTATTTATCAGCTCAAGTTTTTACTATTTGCAGATACGCTTTGTTTAATTAATTTTGTCTTCTTCAATATTTACAGCTAATTTCCCTTTTTCATATTTGGCAACTTAATCATCTCTTGGACTCGATTGATATAAAAAATTCATGAAATATATATAATAAATGAATTATTTATATAAATAATAAATATTTGATCACTTAATAAATAGAAAAATTTAGATTTTAAATTCGACTCTCCGTTTTTTTATAAGCATCCTGAATTACTTTGTAACATATTTACGAAATGTTTCTGCAAAGATGTTCGGCAGAGGGACAGTAAATTAATCTTTAAAGAGAAGTTCTAAGAGAAATTCAATTAAAAGAAAGAATTATTTTATAATTAATTTATTTATTTAATTAATATGCTTTAATGCAACTAAAAAGTTAAAATGTTTTTATTTAATTTTTATATAGGTAAGAATATATATTTATTAATTATATTCACTATATTTTTATTTTTTATTTAAAAACATGTAAATTTAATATTAATTTTCGTTAAATCTATCATTTATATTTGAAACTTGGAACAATTAATTTTGTTAACAATAATATTAAATCAATTAAAATAGTTAATAATAAATTTTAATAAAATATAATTATTCTCGCAAACTATCTTATAAAAGTTGATTTCGCTTTTAACTATTAAAATTTTATTTGTGATTAATTTTAATTTTAATCACATTTTTTCGTTCAATAGAAGAATTTTAATATGCTCATTAACTAAATTTATATATGGTGTAGGTAAATAATGTATATTTTAAATATGTTACAAGTTAATTAAATGTCAATTATTATCTCCATTTTCGCATTATATAATTTTATAAGAACACACATATTTGTGATATCAATCATGCAATATAAAACGAATAGTAAAAAAATAGCAAATTTGTCGATATTTTCTAACGATTGTGAAAATATATATGTGCAGTGTAAAATTTTATAACACAATAAATTTGATATAGGACTTCAGGTGCTACCGATTCTCTCAAAATCAATTGGTGATGGAAATGTACATACTCTTTTCTTATAGTGCATTCACTTGCATAAACACTCATAACATCCGACTGTAACTCGGCCACCAAGTCTTTACCATGGGATAATTGATGACCACCAAGCCAATATTTGATAAGCAAATTAAAAAATAGTGAATATAAAAATAATGTATAAAAAATGACAAAACTATAAATTATATAGAATAATTATTTAAAATAATATAATATAATAAAATAAGTAATAATTTGAAATTTCAATATTATTATTATTTATTATAAACAATAATAATAATTGAATTATTACCAAAAAAATAATAATAATAATTGAATTAAATAAAAATAAATTTAAATTATATTTAAAATATCCAGACACTATTAACCTATACATTTTTATAAGAAAAATCTAACTTTATATTTATTTATTTAATAATTACAAAATTAAAATTATAGACATTTTTATCACACCTACCTTGTTTTTTACAAGAAACACAAATGGATATTTTTACGTACTTTCTGTCTTTTGTTTTTACGTGTCTGCTTTGATGCAAAATTACTAGTAAATTAATTATGATAGTTAAGGTGTAATTTTTGTGGACTATATATAATATAAGTCAAAGAAGATCTGTGAATAAATGTGAGCAACCTTTCATTAATAATTATGCAAGACATATTATGATATGAGCTACACATTTTTTTAAAGCTATAAATTATTCACGTGAATATTTTTTTACGAATTAGAGATATAAATAATTAATTTTAATATAGCCTTCCCCCTTAATTTTATATTTAACTTTTCATTTGTTGATAGTAAAATTTAAATTTTATAAAAAAATATATGTATGAATGTTATAATTGTCACATGATGAATTTATTGGATGATGTGGTTAATTTTTTAAAATTTTTAATTTTTAATCAAATTTAATATACTTAATTATGATTCACTAATATAAATAAAAATGTTATTTTGATGTCATGTGAGTTTAATTTTATTTAATAAAAAAATAACTAGTACATATTTTTCTATAATGTAACAATCGAAATTTGTTTATATATTTTTTTTGAAATGAATAACACTAGAGACATAAATGATATTAAATGAGTGAAAATATATAAAATTAATTGATCATATTTTTAGTGTATAAAATATTTTTGTTCACATATCTAATATATACCAAAAAAAATATTTACATAAATTTTCCAATTTTGTAAAAAAATTGGTGTTCATCCTAATATGATTTTACAAATATTGTGGTCATTTTTAATCATAAAATTCGATTTTCCACTCAAAATTCACCTTTTCCTTTATTTTAATTTTTTTAATTAGAATGGAAACCCTCAAACTAATATAGGGTATTTTCATAATATCTACAATATTTTCTCCATTTATTCATTTTATTTTTTTTATTATAAATCAATACCAATATTTCATTCATTATCACCAACTATTTTTATTATTGTTATACTTTTTTCTCTCTATTTATTATTAATACAATCAGTTTATTTTATTTACTCATATTAGTTTTTCTTTTTAACAATTATTATTATTTTTAAGTATAATTTTGCTATAAAACTAAGAAAATAATTGTTTATTTATACTAAAATTTATTTTAATTATAAATATTTAATTTATTAATTAATTTAGTTACCTAAATTACAAATATAATAAACTATATTATAATAATTAAAATCAATAATAGTAAATTATAGAAATACACAAAAATTAAAAATTAAAAATACAAAATAAAAAAATACACAATTATACAAACGTTAATGTTAGCTGTCAGCGGTTTCTTGATCATATTTTTTTCATTTTGCTTCTTTTTATTTCCTTATTTGTTCATTACAAATCAATTAGTATTATTATCCATAAACCAGAAAAATATTAGATTCTCATCAAAACCCTATCTTTTCATTGTTCTAATCTTTTAATAAATCTTAAAATTTTAAAATTATTTTTAAATAAATTATAATCCCATTTTAAAACTCTCTATATATAACACAATTATAAATTATTTAAATGAAAATTAAAATTTAATTCAAATAACTGAAAATAAATCCCGTATGCATTAAATATATTTTAGTTATTATTTAAAGTGAAAGATATATATTTTCAAATCATTCAACATCATTTTTTTTAATATTTCAATTATTAGTTCTATCAAGCCTTTGAATTATTAGTTTAGAACACGTAGAGGTTTTTGTTACTTTATTAGGGCATCTTCAACCATAAAAGTTAATTTTTCACTTTAACTTTATAATTTGATAAGATTTACCGTATTTTTTCTCCAATCATTCACTCTATAGCTCCACTCCAAATTAAATATTATTATTATTATTATCATCATTTTTTTATCATTTTATTTTTAATAAATTAAATTTAATATATTTATTATTATATATTAATAAAAATTATAACAATTTAATTTTATTTATTTATAAAATTAAATTGTTATAAAGAGTATTCCAACGTTGAAATACTATTAAAAAGAAATAAAAAAGAGAAAAAGTGATGAACAATGTTATGCCAAGATGGACTTTGCACTGTTCATCATCCATATTATTGAGTGGGATTTGGCCTGAAATTGGCCAAATCCCATGCCATACTTTGGCATATCAACCCCACATAGAGTGGGGTTGGAGATGGCCTTAAAAGTCTTGTAAAATAAATTTTTATATAATTTTTTTAGTTTTGCCGACTATTTTTGTTGTAATTTTTTTTGAAATAATTAAGATTAAATTTTTATTAACTCACGAATGAATTATTTTGTAGTTAAATTATAATTGGAATCATAAAATGATGTTACGCATTTTACATCGTGTGACCTTTTCAACAATATATAATAAGTATAATTTGGGTCAAAGATGAAAGAAAAATTGTAGTTCAAAATAAACTTGAGAGAATTGATTTTACGGGGAAAAGAGGAAAATAATAATTGTAATCCCACATCTCTTTCTTATGAAAGAGAAAAATGTTTTATAAGGTGGAGTAAATTATAGACTTATAAAAATTATAAATTGAGAGTCTCTCTCTTGCATGGGCAGGGGAAGGTAATCCTTCCGAATTGGCTTACAAAGCCAATGCGCACTGTGAAATGAGCGACGTGAATGCTGAATCGAAATGGACCATTGCGGGTCTGCCAACTTTTGCTTCAGTCCAAAATCTATTGTTACATACAGAAATATAATTTGACTGTTGACATTCTCAATAAAAAGTGATTGTTGACATTCATTTAACAGATGTACTGAATCCATTTTAATCGTCATTAACTCTCTCCTGCCTAGGGATGAGTGCGGGGTGAGATTTTCCATTTCATGCGAAGATCCGTCCCGACGGAATGGGAAATCCCCGAATTCACGGGGAATGGGG
>CAOJCR010090526.1:0-11113 GCA_948330485.1 Euphorbia neoarborescens | reverse complement strand
GTTGCAGTAAATGACAAGGACCCTCCCTCTATTTGGATTTTATCTAAATTTTCTTTGGCTAATATTTCTGTTATTGCTTCATCTGATCAGTTTGTCACGATTCATGTCTCCTCTCATTTGAATGTGTTTAGAGTCAATCTGGTCTATGCTAGTAATCTTCAATCTAAAAGACATGAGTTCTGACATGATCTTTTGCAACTAAGGCCTGCATTTCCTAATAAGTGGTTGGTAATGGGTGATTTTAATACTGTGCAAGAGGCCTATAAAATAACGGGTTCGTCCCCCTCTCGATCTTCTTATGCTGATTTTTAAGGTTTTATTGATAGCCGCAATCTGTTGCAGGTGGATATTGCTGGGTCTTTGTACACTTCGTGTAATTGTAGAGCTGGCCCTGCTAATGTGGAGTGCCGCTTAGACCGTTCTCTTGTTTCAAAGAGTTTATTGGCCTTTTGGGATTCAATTATGTCCACTCCTTCTTCAGTGTTCCAAAGGAGCTAATCACATAGCTAGATTTTGATTTTACAGCATGTTGGTGTCTCATCCTTCACTTCGATATGTCATTTCAGCTCATTGGAATTTTTCCCATCCTCGGTATCCACCTTTGCAGTTGATTGGTGCTAAATTGAAGACTCTTAGACCCGTTCTTCGTACTTAGAACTGGGAGGTGTTCGGTTTTTTGGATAATACTATATCTACTGCTTCTAATTTGTTGGTTGCTATCTGCCAGGAGATAGCTACTCGGGCATTTTTGAGGAGCTGTATAAGCAAGAGCTACATGCGCAGAGTGAGTTAGCTCTTCATTTAGAACGGTAGGAGTTGTTCTGGAAAGAACGAAGTAGAGTCAATTGGTTGGCTTCTGGATATAGGAATACTTCCTTTTTCCATCTTTATGTAATGATGAAAAAATCATCATGTGGTATCTCAACTCTTTTAATTGACAATAACTTTACTTTTTTTACGGATAAAATTGCTTCTCATGCTGTTGATTTCTACTCGGCTCTATTTAACAATGATCATAAAGAGACTTTGTATTTCTCTTTAGTGGCTAATGTCATTCCGCGGTTGGTCACTGAGGAAGATAATACGGCTTTAAGTTGTTTCCTTCGGATGATGAAATTTACGACTCGGTTTTTTCAATGGATGGAAGTAGCTCTCCTAGACCTGATGGATTTGGTGGAATTTTTTATAAGTCCTTTTGGGATATAGTTTGTCATGATGTTTACAACATTGTTTGATAGTTCTTCTACTCAGGTTTCCTTTTCCCTAGACTTAACTCTAATTTAATGGTGTTAATACCTAAGATTGAGGGTGCTATTGAGATAGATCTATTCCGTCCTATTGTTATGAGCAACTTTAGCTATAAAATTATCAAAAAATTTTGGTAGATAGCTTGGTCCTGGTTGCAGAAAAAATTATTTCTTCCAATCAATTTCGGTTTATCAAGGGGCGTAGCATTTATCATTGCATCGCAACAGCCTCGAAAGGTGTTAATCTGTTGAATCGGAAAAGCTTTGGGGGAAACATGGCCCTTAAAATTGATATTAGAAAGGCATTTGACACTTTAGACTAGAATTTTATTTTGGAAATCATGGATCGATTTGGTTTCATCCTGCAATTTCGAGATTGGATATTGAATATCCTATCCTCATCCCGTATTTCGCTATTATTGGGTGGTAGTACTCATGGCTATTTTTCATGCCCCAAGGGGGTTCGACAAGGGGACCCGCTCTCTCCAATTTTGTTCGCTATTACTAAGGATTATTTGAGTAGATATCTTAATCTCCTTGTTCACATGGGGAAATTGGATCCCTTTTTGTACACTCACAGCACTGCTTTCCCAATTCACTCTTTGTATGCTGACGACACTCTTCTTTTTTGTAAGGCTACGGTCAAGAACATGAAAATACTGAGGGAGATTTTTCACCATTATAGATCTGTTTCTGGGCAATTGTTTAGTTAGTCTAAGTCTGCTGTGTTTTTTAGGAATTATGTTGCTCCAAGACGGGCTATGCTACTTTCTGATATTGTTAATATAATAAGGGGAACTCTTCCTTTCCGGTATCTCAGTGTACCATTGTTCCAAGGGGTTCCTAAAAAAAATTTTAACCTATGGATGATAAAATTCTTTCTAATTTCTCCAAATGGAAGGGTAAATATCTTTCTATGACGGGTCAAATTACTTTAGGTAATTCGGTGATTAATAGTTCACTAACGCATTGTTTTACTATTTATAAATAGCCGATGAGTCTTCTTAAATTTATTTCTAAAAGCAGTAGAAATTTTGTTTAGACGGGTTGTATTACTGAAAGAAAACTTGTTACTACACCTTGGAAGGTCTGTTGTCGGCCGATCAAATCGGGAGGGATGGGCCTGCATGATTTAGGCCAAATTAATTCTGCTTTGCTTGGTAAATTGGCATGGGGTTTACTCAGCTCTGAGGATTTGGTTTTGAACCTTATACGAATCAGATTTTTCACTAACTATGGGCTGCCCATTTCTACCCCGATTACTTCTTCAATTTGGGGGTCTATTAGGAAGGTGTTTTCGCAGATTTTAGGGGAATGCTTTCGGTGGATCGATGAGAATTCAAAACTGATTTTTTGGAATTCACAATGGATCAGCCCCTTAGTTGCTTCTTAGTTGGGTATCGTGGATTCGGCTGCACGCCGGCTTAGAGACTGTGTCATGAATTTTACTAATAATGAAAACTGGGTTCACTTACCTCCACTACTCTTGATATTAGGAACAACACCCTTGTTATCACCCTGAGTTCAACTCATGCGGACACTTGTGTTTGGACACCGACCGTTGATGGGCGATTCTCGATCAAGAAGTTTGTAGCGTCTTGATGTCCTCTTCGTCCTTAGTATTGGTGTAGCTTTAATTGGGCAAACTTTATTCCCTTATCCTGATCAGAGATTTGTTGGCGAGCTTATAAGGATGTCCTCCCAACCCATGACAATCTGCAGCGGCGTAGATTGACTACTGTATCATATTGCACTTTGTGTGATTTGGCCTTTGAGATGCTTGATCACTTGTTTCTCTGATGCTCTTTTTCTAGGGGTTTATGGCGTGGATTGTCCTCACTTTTTAGGGTGCCCATTGTATTAAATGATAATCTTTCATATCTGATTCTCAATGCCTTACATTTTCGGTTAAGTTCTCAAATTCATAAACTCTGGAGGAACTCTATTGTCTCTTTAATTTGGATAATATGGAGAACTCGAAACCTATCAATTTTTGAAGGTGAAATTCCTAATATCCATCTTTGTCTTCGGCGTTTGTGGGTTGCCATTCGAGAAACAAACAGTTTGGGAAAGGCACTATGAACAATTCTTTTTCAGATTACAGCATTGTGAGACAGCTTGGTATTGCAGGAAGGACAGCAAGGGTTCCGAGGATCATTACTGTGTTCTGGAGTTCTCCACGATCAGGATGGATTAAGGTGAATACAGATGGATCGGTTTTAGGCAATCCTCCTTTGGCTAGGGCTGGTGGAATTTTTAGAACTTCAAGGGGATTTCCACAAGGATCATTCTCATTTCCATTAACTACGAAATTTGCTTTTATCACGGAGCTCAAGGCTGTAATCTTTTCCATTAAAACAGCTTGGAAAAAAGGTTGGCACAACTTATGGATTGAATCTGATTCCAGTTAAGTCGTAGATTTGTTGCGTTCTCGTTCTTCACAGGTCCCTTGGGAAGTTAAACCTGCCTGGCTGATTTGCCTTCATCATCTTACTATTATGAACTTTAGAATTTCCCACATCTTTAGGGAAGGAAACCGGGTAGCAGATGCTTTGGCCAAGTTTGGAGCGACTACTGACAGCCTTTTTTAGTGGAACAGTGCCCCTGATTTTTGTTGTTCTTCTGTTTCGGATGACTTGAACCATGTTGAGTAATTTCGCATTACTTAGTTAGTTGTTTCGTCTTCTTTGTAATTCATTTTCTTTTCTTTAATTAATAATATTTTGGGTCGGGTTCAGGGTTGGATTTTTCAGGGGTGCCAGCCTAGCTGGGATATCTGCTTTCCCTTCCTTGTTCTCGCTTCCCGACTTTTATTAAATAAAAATTTACCTTAATTAATTGAAGGTTAAATTAATTTAATTAATAAGTATATAATTTACTTTATTTATCTATTAATTGATTAAATTGTACATAATTAATTATATTTTTTGTAGAGAATTTAAAATAATTTGATGTATTTAATTTTATGGAGTTTAAATTATTTTAGTTGAAATTAATTTATTTAATTAGATAAAAATTGAATAATATAAATTTTATTAGGAAGTTTATTTAATATAAAACTGAGTGTACAAGTATTTGTAAATTCCTAGGCAATATAAATCTCATAATGCAATCATGTTCGGATATGATTAAAGATCCTCTTTAAAAATTCGTAAAATGATAAAGTCTGTCTACATGTTTTCAAAAAGGTCAAAAAAAGTTCTTTAAGCTTTCACAAAAGAATTTTCAATCAAAAACCATTAGAAATTTAGATTGGAAACGCCTCTAGGGTGGAATTCAACTTTATATGGTGTTTGATAATGTGCTTTATTTTGAGTATTTTTTTTTTGTTAATATTTGTGGAAAGGATCATACTATGGATTGTTATGAAGTGATTAACCATAAATGGGAAATTTGGTTGTTATTTTACTAGCTTTTTCAAGGTTTTCTAAGATGTAACATGCATATTCTTCTCTTGTAATATTTATCATTTAATGGGCTTGGATGATCAAAAAAGCATTATTGGAGGTATAGCTAAATGTCACCAATGTGTGTTGAATGCTACCATGTCTTGTATGAAGATAAAATTTGAAGATAAAATTTCCTAAATATTAGGAGAAATTTAGTATATATCGAAAGTATGTACTTGATGATATCGGATTTGACCTCATCTTTTCACTTTGATTCTAATACATTTGGTAAGGTTTCTGCAGCATTTACGTACTTGGTTGTCGTGTTCTATGTGTTTTTTTACTGTTTTAGCATTTTAGATGTTTTGTGGCATTTCTGTGTGTTTTAGCTTACTTTTCCGTTTTTCTGTGACTAGTTTTATGTTGTGTTTCTTTTTCGTTATTGCCTTTATGGGTATTTATGCTTGGGTGTATAAGGTTTAAGCTGGGATCCCCAAAATCTGTGCAAAGAGGCATCAGAGAGAGAGTAAATGGAAGCAGCTGAAGAACACAACTCGTGTGTTACTGAACACGAGTCGTGTATGTGTTAATCATTGAGAAAATGGGGCAGGCTAAGCAATACAACTCATGTGGAGGCATAACAAGACTCAAGTTAATTGAAGGAAAGCGAAGAAATGTTCCAAGAGATGGAACACGACTCGTGTGTCACTGAACACGAGGTGTGTTCAGGTCGCAGCTTTTCAAAGAGACTATTTTATTTTAGTCTGTTATTTCCTGTTTAGCCTAAAGTATAAATAGAACATTATGTGGTTGTATTAGGTGATCTATATTTGTGTAACTCTCTCCTCACCTCTCAAGAACTAGGGTTTTAGCTTGAATGAATTATTTCTACAACTTGGCTCTCGTTTTTGGAGATTTTTCTTCACCTATTCAGTTCCAACCGTTGGAGTCCGGTTAACGGTATACTAAGGGCAGTTCTCGTCTATTTTTATTATTGTTAACTAGTTGTGAACCGCTACAGTGAATTGGATCTATGTTTCATTTTGTTTCTCTTCATCTCTCTTCAATAATATATTCAGTTGATTTATGCATGTTTACTGTTATTGTGATTGGTTTTGTTTTCATACTCAGTAAAGGTTTAATCTTCTGCGTTCATATAAATCTAGTCTTAACGGGTTTGGCACCTTGAAAAATGTAGGGAATTGACATACCCACGATGTTACGGACCCTTAGTTTCTGAACCCCGGAACTAGTCCTACTACTTACAAATGGAGAAATAGGCTAAGCGCCAATAAACCTATGTTTGCAGATTCGAATCCCTTTTACATGTGTAGCATTCATATTTTATTTGAGTTTATTGTTAATCTGAGCTCCATTACATTACATTCCGCGAAGGTTATAGGCTCTGGATCATTTAGGTTAGTTTTAGGTTAGAATTAGTTTAATTTAATTTTAATTCTCCTATTTTATTCCCACTCGAACAACTAGGATACCGAGTAGATCGGTGATTATGGTATAAATCTCGTGGATTGATACCTGGTCTCTACCAGATTATTACTTGAGATCGACGGGGTACACTGCCCCTGAAAGAGATGCTTTTCAAGTGTAAACTTGAGCGCCGTCAAGTTTTTGGCATCGTTGCCGTGGATTTATTTCCTGGAACATCGAACTAAAGGTCGAAGAGTTGGATTGAGTATTGTATTCTGTAAGTTGGTTGGTTTTAGTTTATTCTGATTTTTTTGCATGTTTATTCATTTAGTTCGTTTCTTTTTATTTGTCGGATTATATGCACACTCACTCTACTACGAGGAATTCTGATTTGATAGATCTTAACCCTGAAATTGAATGAACTTGTTGTAGATTGAGAAAGGAGCACAAAAACCAGAATACAGAAATGGAACCTGAAGAATTGAGAGAGGAAGTGATGCGTATAAGAGTTGCAATGGAGCAGTTTGAAGCTAAGCATATTGCCAGAGAGGCACGTGTTATTGAGTTGAGGGAAAGGCTCGAACATGAGACAAGGGAAAGACTAGAACAAGACATGAGGGAGTGAGAACACAGATTGCAAAATAGATAACTTGTCAGAGATAGCAGGCCCATGGCTGATCTGATGGCCCCTCAGGGACCACTAGTCATAGATGGAGTAGTCTTACCAGCGATTACAGCTAACAATTTTGAGCTGAAGACGAGCATGATACAAATGATGCAGAACATTGGCCAGTTCAGTGGAGGTATCTCGGAAAACCCTAACGCTCATTTGAGGCGGTTCTTAGGTGTAGCTACCAATTAAAAACTAAATGGAGTACCTCAGGAAGTCATCAGGCTAAAATTTTTTCCTTTCCCTCTGAATGGAGGAACTATTGAGTGGTACGAATCATTGAGGCGCAGTACAGTTTCATCTTAGAACCAGATAGTAGATCAGTTCTTGGATTACTACTTCCCTCCGTACAACACTATTCAACTGAAGAATGAGATCAACACTTTCTGTCAATTTGGGATGGAATCCATGAATGAAGCGTGGTCTCGGTTCTAAAGGATGCTACGAAATGACCCTCACAACAACATTCCCCAATTTGACCAGGTTAGTATATTTTATCATGATTTAACTACTTCTAACTATGCACAAGTTGATTCTTCTGCAGGGGGAGAAATTTTTCAATTGTCAGCGGAGCGATCTGAAGCACTGATTGAAGGAGTGGCTATGAAAAGCACGATGTGGATATATGATGCACCAAATCGAAGAGACATGCATATGGCTTCAACGGGACAGCATACACCCGCTATGGAAGATATGAGTAAGAAAATGGATGCGCCAATGGTAAAGCTGAACACACTTGAGGTACAGAAGCCTGTGA
Organism: Euphorbia neoarborescens; assembly: GCA_948330485.1. Taxonomy (NCBI): domain Eukaryota; kingdom Viridiplantae; phylum Streptophyta; class Magnoliopsida; order Malpighiales; family Euphorbiaceae; genus Euphorbia; species Euphorbia neoarborescens. The sequence goes on along the minus strand of CAOJCR010090526.1, from coordinate 3,622 downwards.
TGTGTGTGACTTGTAGAGGCGATCACCAAGGTCAGGAATGCCAGAGGAGCAAATTTTATTCCCAGGAAGGTAAGAATGTGAATTATATGGGGGTTAGCAAAGGTATAACAATTCTAACTACCACAACTCTAATTCGTATAATTCTTACAATTCGAATTATGGGAGAAGGTACTAGCACCCTAACATGTCTTATGCTAATAATGATAATGTGTTGAGACCCACTTCCAAGTTTTATTCTGAGCACAGGAATCAAGGTTATGTAAGGCCCCAGCATTGGAATACAAGTAGCCCCTACAGTTACCAGCTCCACCACTAAAGTAGGATGACTCTATCATGCAATACCGAAGGAAATTTTAGTAAAATTAACAGAGAATACTTTTCGGCTGGTGGACAACGAAGCTTTTTGTAGGGAATTGGGAAATCAAGTGGCTCAATTAATTAGGGAAAGGCAATCAAGGCCTTCTGGCACTCTTCATAGCAACACAGAACAAAACCCTCAAAAGAGATCGAGGGAGTCAGCTCAAGCCATCACGTTGAGTAATGGAAAGGAGGCAAATCAATTGGTTGGTGAGGATTCAGACAACTCTGGGTAGGTAAGTATAGAATTGGGAGAGGTAAGTAATACCGATTCTATTTCTGACTCCTCTATTTCTGTTGAAAATAATAAGAGTGCTTCTAAACAAGTTAAACTCTTTGTGCCTAAACATCCTTATCCATAAAGGTTGAAATGGGAGAAACTGTATCGAAATTACTCTAAATTCTTGGATATATTTAAGAAATTGGAATTTAACTTACCCTTGGTAGAGGCACTACAGGAGATGCCCACTTATGCTAAATTTCTTAAAGAGATTCTCGCAGGTAAGAGAAAATTCGGAGGAGATGAGGTAGTTTCCCTGACGGAGGAATGTTCTGCCATTATTACCAACAAGCTACAAGCAAAGATGAAGGGCTAAGGGAGTTTCACGATTCCTTACAGAAATTGGAATTTAGAAATTCAGAATGTTTTATGTGATCTTAAATTTGTATAAATCTGATGCCTCTTTCTCTTTTCACGAAGCTCGAACTTGGAAACCTAAAGCCTACTAACATGACGCTCCAGCTGGTGGATCGGTCTATTGCACGACCACAAGGAGTTGTCGAGGATATTCTAGTTATGGTGGACAAGTTCATCTTCCTGGCGAATTTTGTTGTGCTGGATATAGAGGAGGATAGTTTGGTGCCTATTCTGTTAGACCAGCCGTTTCTTGCAACTAGTGGGATGATTATTGATGTCCAACAAGGTAAACTCATTCTACGGTTGCAAGAAGAGGAGGTAGAGTTTAATGTTTATAATTCCATAAAGTATCCCGAGAATGTGGGAAATTGTAATTTTATAGATGCTATTTGTCCTATTGATACGTGTGTTGAGAAATGTTACAAGGAAGCATCAGAAACCTCCTTGGAAGGCTTAGATGCAGCGAAAACTGAGGGAGACAAGGTTGAGTACTTAGTGGACTTGTCTCCTCCAGGAACATGTGCTTGGGCAAAGCACCAATTCGAGAAGCTAGATAGGGAGATCAAGCCGCTTCCAAAATCATCTCTTGAGGAGCCCCTTATCCTTGAATTGAAGACTTTTCTTATTAATTTAAAGTACGTTTGTTTGAGTCCCTCATCTAGCTTACTTGTGGTTATTTCTGCGTGTCTTACAGGTAAACAGGAAGTGAATCTGCTGGAAGTGCTTCGAAAGTACAAGAGGGCATTTGGATGGAAAATCCATGACATTTAGGGAATCAGCCCCTCTATCTATACTCATCGGATATTTCTTGAAGAAGAGGTGAAACCGTGTATGCAACCACAGTATCGCCTAAATCCAAACATGAAAGAGGTGGTAAGAGAAGAGGTAATCAAACTCCTTGATGTAGGTATTATTTTTCCAATTTTTTTTAGTAAGTGGGTCAGTCCAATTCAGTGTGTTCCTAAAAAGAGTGGGACAGCGGTAGTGGAAAACGAGAAAGGGGAATTAATTCCCACCATAAAGGTCATAGGATGGCGTGTGTGTATTGACAATAGGAAACTAAAGAACGCCACACGTAAGGACCACTTTCCACTACCGTTTATTGACCAAATGTTGCAGAGGATGGCTGGGAACAAGTACTTTTGTACCCTAGATGGTCTTTTCAGTTATATACAGATTCCTGTGGACCTATTGTATTAAGAAAAAACTACTTTCACTTGTCCATATAGAACCTTTGCGTATAGGCTTTGTAACACCCGAGCCACCTTTTAGAGATGTATGTTGGCAATCTTTGATGATATGATTGAGGACTTCTTGGAGGTTTTAATGGATGATTTATCAGTTTTTGGGCCATCTTTTTATGCATGTTAAAACAATTTGGACCTTGTACTATAGAGATGTGAGGATTGGAATTTGGCACTTATTAGGGAGAAGTGCCAATTCATGGTTCAGGAATGTATTGTCTTAGGACACAAGATCTCGGGGAAGGGTATTGAGGTAGATTCGGCCAAGGTAGAGGTGATTGCAAAGTTGCCTCCACCAATCTCGGTGAAACATGTTAGGAGTTTTTTTTTGGCATACAGGGTTTTATAGGCGCTTTATAAAGGATTTTTCAAAAATTGCTCAACCCCTAACCCAATTACTTCTTTAAGAAGCTACTTTTGATTTCGAACCTGATTGTATGCATGCTTTTGAGTTGCTCAAAAAGAAAATAATTGAAGCTCCTGTTATGGTTGGTCCAGATTGGACCCTTCCTGTGAGCGAGCGACCTTTTCGGAGAAATTGAAAAGTGGTTTGAAGTTGTTTTGAAATCGGTTTGGTTCACGCCGCGAGCGTTTTTTCGCTCTCATGAACAAAACTATGTGATAAGCCTCCTCGAGAGACTCATCGAGTTTAAAGAAATAGGAAATGGAATAATGTTTGATTTTGAAAAGGTGTACACACGTCACGAGCATCTTGGTGCTCTCGTGTGTACAAGTGACTCGTCTTTCGAAAACTTGTCACGAGATGATAGTAAAAGCATAGTAAGGAGAAAACATTCCCAGACGAGTGAATGAATCCTTTCCTAGTACCCCCTGCTTAAAGATGCAGACCCGAATTGGGACTTGAAGCTTTCGGAGGAAGGATCTCCAAATGAATGCGCTTACGAAAGCGTGTTTGGGTTTTTGATAAAAATCAAAATTAAAGGAAAACGATTTTTAAAAGGTAAATAAATTTTGGAAAAGAAATCCAAACTCGGATTTCTAGAAAATGATTTTGGAGTAGCCACCCGGTTCTAAGCTCACACCGGGAATTTATCACGGTATTTGCTCGGAACCTTGGTCTCGAATCCAAAACCCGATCCAGAGATCAGGTTGGGACAAGACTTTTACTTATCCTTTTTCAAAAGATGTTTTGAAACGAAATCTACGAATTTTTGTAAATGAAATGGTTTTATTTGTGAAAAACCTATGGATTGATTTTAGTCTGTTTCTCACTCGTTTTCATTTTTTTACATCCAAAAACACCGTTTAAAACCCCGAAACTACCCGAAATGTTTAAAAACACGTTATTCAACAGGTTGGAAGCGAGTTTAACCTCAAAACTGAGCTTTTTGTTAGTTTTTTAGGATTAAACACAAGTTATCTG
>CAOJCR010087511.1:0-10756 GCA_948330485.1 Euphorbia neoarborescens | reverse complement strand
TTAAAATATACCCATGCATTCTCCACATGAATTACACGTGTTTATACATATTACTCAAAGTATGCCCATGTATTCTTCCCATTCTTTACATTTTATATGCCTTTGCATTCTATGTATATATTCCTATTTGCGATTTGACCTAAACATCTGTATGAATCATAGCTTAAATTATGGCCCATTCATATATATGTCAATCTACATCTTTATGCAGCCATTGTGCATTATAGACATAATACATACACGTGTGTCATGCTAACCACTTCTTTGTGCAACCATTATACATTATAGATACAAATTTCCTTTATCATATCTCAAGACATTATATGTTAAGATATTTACGATATAACCCATGTTAAGACACACATACATGTATAGTTGATAAATGCATTTATCATATGTCATTGTTACATAAAATGCACATAAAACATGCACGATTCATACATGTCATCTAACATATGCTCATCCATTCTTCACATGTTATTTAAAATATACCCATGCATTCTCCACATGAATTACACGTGTTTATACATATTACTCAAAGTATGCCCATGTATTCTTCCCATTCTTTACATGTTATTTAAACTATGCCTATGCATTCTCCACATGAATTGCACGTGTTCATACATATTACTCAAAGTATGCCCATGCATTCTTCACATTCTTTACCTGTTATTTAAAATATAGCTATGCATTCTTCATATGAATTACATGTCCATACATATTATTTAAGGTATGCCCATGGATTCTTCACATGAATTACACGTGTTCATACATGTCACTCCTATGCATTCTTCACATGTTCGCATATGTTATTTAAAATATGCCTCTGTATACATGGTGTTAAAAATATGCCCATGCATTCTTCACATGAATTAGACGTCTATACACGGTATTTAAGGTATGCCCATGCATTCTTCACATGAATTATACATGTTCATTATGTATGCTCATGCACCTATAACATCAAATACATACCATTCAAGTATGTTCACACATGCTTCACATGATATCATACTTAACATGAAGTATGTTAAGCTCGAGTAAATCAATTACTATTCACACACTAAGAAAAGAATATACTTTTAGAATCATCCACATGACATCTAAGAAATATTCATACACGCGATCAGGATATCATAACTTATGTATTTATTTTATTCACATAATAACAAATGGAGAAATGTTTTAACATCATTTTTGTTTATTTCGAACGAACATTCATGGATTGCTTCAAGTCAAAGCGTCATGATTTCTTTACTGGACTAAAACACCCTGATTGGTTCCGACTACAACATTTGGGTTAAGGGATTTTCAAATTCGTTTGCATATCTACGTCAATATTTTGGGGCCCGATCAACAATGTATTTCGATTCATAAACCAAGAAATATGCCCAATATTTGAGGAATTTTGAGCTATTTTGGGATTGCCCAGTGTCCATAGGATGAGTCTGGCCATTCCTGACTATGTTTTTGGGCATTTATTAGAGATGGTTGGGGTATGTGGATTGATAAACGCCGAATTGAAGAATTTGTACAAAGATTCATCAACTATAAGATTTGAGTTAGAAAAGGTCCTTGATTGGTTTACCACAAATGCTCACTCTCACCCCACTTGGCCTTATCTTGTGAGCCTCATTCTCATGCACCAATTGATAGGCATAACCTATACTTGTACCCTCCGAGTTGTCTCATTAATTCCCAAATGGACCAAGATGCCTCCCCTATAGGCATTTTGCTAGCCAAAACCCTAATTAATCTACACAAAATCTCCTCAACCATTGACATTCATATAGGTATTCACTTCCCCCTTCTCCAAATTTGGCTACTTGAAAAGCTAGCCCTAATCCAACCTTCAAAACAACTCCCAAACAAATACAAACCCTTTAATTTATTTGAAAGAGCTTTCGTCATTCAAAACATTCGATTGTGGGATAAAGAGGAGTGGTACACTTGGTTGATGAATTGAGAAGGTTTAAAGCTTCGTTGGATAACACCTTAGTGGAAGATCAAGGACGTGAGGATAGACATGTGGGTGAGTGGTATACAATTGCTTAGGCTCACCAAACTTACTTTCTATTCACCAGCTCGACTGATGTGCCAATTTGGGCTACCCTAACAAGTGCCTCAACAGCCAAAGAAGGGGAGTACACAGCAGCTTGGCCCGAAGTGATTCGAGACCGTTGGAAGCTCAAGTTGAAATTTGAGCATTTCTATTATAACAAGCTGCAAAATTTGAATGTAGACAAAATGTATTTAACTTGGGTAAACAATGTGGGTAAGCTACCTACCCGTAGGGGGTAGAACTAGCTATACTTCTAAAATATTAGAAGCAAATCCATGAATGTTCCTTCCTTTATTTTATGATTAATAAAAATGCTCTCATTTTAAGCTTTAAATTTGTTCACATCTTTCTCAATAAAGCAAGAACCCTTTTAAATAAACAAAAAGGCTTTTCAAGCAAGGTTGCAAACGTGACAATAACATAAATTGACCGCAAGTGACACCTTTCAAAATCATGTCCACATAACAAGCATGTCATATCTATGCATGCAAAACATCTCATAACATAGCTTTACTATCCATGTAGTAATAATCGATATGCCATGCCATGAACATGACATGCAAAATATCACATATCCATCTAATATTCATGATACATAGCTTTACTATCTACATAGCAATAATCGATATGTCATGCCATGATCACGACATGCAAAATATCACATATCATACTATCCATATAGTATTCATAATTCATGGCTTTACTATCCATATAGTGATAATTGATATGACATGTTAAGATCATGACATGCAAAATATCACATAACATAATATCCATATAGTATTCATAATACATAGTTGTATTATCCATATAGTATTAATCGGTATGTCATGCCATGAACATGACATGCAAAATAACACATTACATATTATCCATATAATATTTATAATACACAACTTTACTATCCATATAGTAATCATTGATCTAATATGCCACGATCATGACATGCAAAATATTGATTCCATATTATCCACATAGTATTTGTGATGCCTAGCTTTACTATTCATATAGTAATCATTACAGCTCACAATTGATATGCCATGGCATGCAAATATCACGCATCATACTATCCATATAGTATTTATAATGCATAGCTTTATTATCCACATATAATCGACTATCCACATAGTGAACATAACAATCCAAATGACATTCACTATCCACATAGTAATCATATCATATCACGCTATAGCCACCATTTTGTTGAAGTAGCATTCACATGTTAGCAATGGGAGGACCTAAAACGTGTGAAGCTTAATTTTCCCATATTTCATATCCGAAGAATTAATGAAGTATTTGTGATATCATTCACATGCTATTGTAAATGTTATGTTATAATGTAACTAACGTGATGTTTGTGATTTGAAAATCGTTTGGACTATGGAGTAGTCTATACGTCAAATATCATTCATATTGCATCTTCATGCATGCATGTCATCATATGTCTGACAAATTTATTTTGCAGAACAATATCTGACGGAAAATCTACTACAGACTCAAATGAGGTTACCAGCAAGCAATAGGTCCTCACAAAGTAGGATGTTTTTAATGCAATGAACAGTTTTTTCACGACGGAACAGTTCAAAAGGGATATGAACAACTTCTTTACAACAGAACAATTTAAGGGAATGGTCGCTGGGGTGGTGCGCAGCATCAACAATGAGAACAAACCTGCGGAGAGTAAGGGGGAGAATGAAGATATGCCATCCTTAGAGTTCAAGAGTCTGAGCTGGAGAGTAGATTGAAGGCTCAAATCGATGAACAGACAAGAGCCCAGCAAGCGATGATAGGTATAAGGTGATGGATTTCCTGCATGTCTGTGGATAATTCTTGACCAATAATATTTAGTTTCAAGAAGGTTAATCTGTGAAAATAATGCGTAAAAAATTTGTCTTTAATCAATATTAATTTCTTTCTTTGTCAAATTTTGATAGGAAAAATTTATATTGTTTGTGCCCAATTCTTCGGAACAATACAAGTATTTTTCTTTGTTTACTTACTAATTAAGTCATAAATTGTCAACAATACTTATATTAACTTCATCCAAATGTTAGTACTTTATAATTCAATTTATTGCTTCACATAATAAATTTAAAATATATTAATATGATTTCTTAATTATTATACAATCAAAATATTACTAATCAAAATTGAGTGGAAAGAGTATATTATTTTATGCAACTTGTTCTGAACTCAAAGAGCAAAAACAACTCGCTAAAATTCCATAGAACAAACACTAATATTTATATCACCACCACTACCAGATATAAATTATCATTGACCCAACAAATGGAGCGTGATCATAACGTATGTGGAACCTAAATTAGAATATGTGGAACCTAAATTAGAATTTAGGGACATACTCTAATGGAGTTCAAAATATTAGACACTGGTAGAAGCAAAGATAGCATCCCAAGGAGCAAAAAAGCCTTTGTTGTCAATACAGGTTGAAATCGACATTTAGAGATGAAATGGCAAACTTCAAAATAGCTTAACAGCAGATATAAATCCAGAATCCACACAGTTATATAAATCAAATTCTTATTCGAAGTTAGCAAATAAAATTATATCAATGAAGATGCACAGTTACAAGTTCTCTACCTTTTTACTTTTCAGCCTCTAAAAGCTCAAAAGTCTACTACATTCTTCATAACAATACCAATACATGCTATTCTTTGTTAGGCAATCATAATCCGTCCAGAGTGAGTACAAGTTCCAACTTGATCTTTTGAATGGTGATCAATGGAAAGCCCTAGTCTAGTCATACTTTACAACAATGCATGTCAAGCATCAATAAACCGGATATCAAAGGTATGGGGATGTATCTGCCACACGTTTAAGGCAGCATATTCCTCTAAACATTCTTTCAACTGAGCTTCCGTATAACCCTGTTGACAAACAAAGCTCTCAAGCTATCAGACTTTGAAGACATACTAGAAAAGGTAGAAATGAGTCAACATTAGAAAACCATAACTTTTGAAAAAGATTCTGAATGAAATCTCAACAGTAGTAGAATTTGCTCCAAATAGTTCAAGAGATGCAAAAGTTGAGATGTGGAAGAGAAAAAGTGGGTTCACACTGTACATGGCGCACAGAAGATAATGGATTCCCTAGAATGTCAATAATATCCTATATTACACATCTGAACAGGATATTGCTTTTTCCAATTACATATCTGAACAGGATATTGATTGAGTTCAGCTCCATCAGTACCATTTCACGAAAGAGCAGATGGCAGCCATGAGCACACAAATTTACCATTGTATCTGACCGTATATATGTCGGTAAATAGCAAGCAATTTGAGTTTGAAATCGGAGACAAGCCCTTCGCTAATTCATAGAGTGGACCAAATTGTTGATCAGGCTCTAGCAAGTTTCAAAAAAAGTTGAATTTGCCAAAACAAAGTTTTTCACTAGGAGCATTAGTTCGTTTCAAAATTTTGATTACTTAGATCTTCAATAAAACCAGATTCATTTGTTTTATATATATATAAAGTTGGCTCACCTTTCGAGAGATCCAATTGAGTGCATGGGCATAGTTCAGGTCCATTTTATTGGTCCTAGCAGCTTCATCCCGCAAGATTGAATATATGTCAGATATGGCATCCAAACCAGATTTCTGACGATCATCAGAATATAGAGAGAATTTTGACATCTGCATTAATCTTAGTGCTTCATCCACATCACTTTGAGCCACAGTCTCAGAGAAACGGAGTCTTGCTAAAGCCTGAAGCAAAGAAAAATGAGTTTCAAGCTCTTTCATGTAATTCATAAATCAATGACAACGCATTGTACTTGTGTTTTTCTTTATGTGGGACTGGATTCTCATGTCCAACCCATTTGGGAGATAAAATAAACTTCTGAAGCCCATTATTGAAAAGAAACAAGCTGGGTTGAGAATTTAGCATCTAGATTTTATAAACAGTGAAGGTGGCTGTCCAACCCTTTGTACTGCCTCAACCAGTGGTTGCCTTCCCTGCCCCTATCTTACATTCTAGCCGAGTATTATGAAAAAGACATCAGTATGAGTTAAGACTTACTGCTGATATGCGTAGAATGCTAAGCAAAGTCCTCACAGTTGTGTAAGAATGTGGAGTATTCGATTTAGCTTCTTCTTGGCGGATGCTAGAATATGCAGTAGCAATATATTCCTCCAGCTCCTTGGGGACATATGGTGACAATCTCCTTGCAGCAGAAATATACGCTCTACAAACAATTAGAAGTCAAAGGCTATTATTTTGAAGGCACTCAAAAGCTGAACGAAATCAGCACATTATCTTATTATGAACTGGAGAAACTTATTGTTTTATTGCCTAAGACCATGACTCCTGTATTAATCATCCACTACTGATGATGAAGTTTTCCAAGAAAGTTTGGTTAGTAAAGCTGAGGTCTCCCTTATTAACCATGCACAATTTCAAACAATGTAATTTCTGCAAAGCCATGAAACTTAACACTAGCATATTAATCTGAGAAAAAGGAAAGACGTACAACTGGAGTTGCAACCCAACATTTATATGATTTCAGTAAATCAGTGTAAAAATGGAAAAAAAAAAGGCAATCTATATGGAAATTATGGAGAAAGTGATGTATCTATAGCTAATTTCTCCGTCAAATTTCGAAATTTACCTAAGTATGGATGGTTCAAGTGGAGTGAAGCCAAGAGCTGGAGATTCTCTATTCTGATGCACATAAACCACATGCCTAGCCATTTCAAGATCACAATCCATATCTGCTCGATCAAGAATCAGCCACAACAGGTCAAATCTGGATAGAAGCGCGGGAGGCAGATTGATATTTTCAGCTGGAGTTCTCCTTAGGTCATATCTTCCCCTGTAAAAAAGGGCATCACGTCCTCGTCAATAAGTTTTTCCTATATCTTTTTTTTCATTTAGAAAGAGAGAGAGAGACTCAGGTTTTCCATATAAAATGGAGAAAACTAAAAAGAGTAAACATCCATGTGTCAATACATCAGTAGCACAATAGGAGTTGAGCATTTTTAGGAATAACTTAAACCAGGGACAGGAAGGTTGTACCAAGCTGGATTTGCAGCAGCAAGAACAGCAGTTCTTGCGTTCAGAGATGTCGTGATCCCAGCCTTCGCAATGCTGACAGTTTGCTGCTCCATGACTTCATGAATGGATGTGCGATCTGATTCATCCATCTTGTCAAATTCATCAATAGCGCATATACCCATATCAGCTAGAACCTGAAATGTATTGACATTTTCATTTTACCCTCACACATACCGGTAGCAACTAGTGACTGAAATGGTTGGATTTGGGAAAAAGAAAGAATCTCATTGGAAAAAGGGAGACTAATAGATTGCGGTGCATCATGATTCTAAAAATGAAGCTGGGCATGGATCAAGCCAAGACAAACTTTCACATAAAAGAAAAGGTGAATATTTCTTACCAAAGCTCCACCTTCCAAGACAAACTCATTTGTAACTGGATCTTTCTGAACAGCAGCAGTTAGGCCAACCCCACTGCTTCCTTTGCCAGTAGTATACACTCCCCTTGGTGCTACATTAATTATGTGCTTCAGAAGCTGACTTTTAGCTACTCCAGGATCACCCATCAAACATAAATGTATATCTCCTCTTATCTGCAATTCATCAACATACCACATTCTTTTAATTTTAAGTAAAGAAATGCAGCACACTCCACCATAACGTGAAACTCTCAGCAAAATCGTGAAAGATCTTTACAACAACAACAGCTGTTTTTTTCTATTTAGAATGGAAAAGGGTAATAACCAATTATTCAGACAATTCTTTTGAATTCATGAAGAACAAGACTGATGTGCTTTTATTCTATTACTGATGAAGATTATGAGCATATGTAGATTCCAAAAAGCATAAGAATATGTATTTGTGTAGTGTCGGTGTGCCCAAGCACATGCATGTGTATACTTATTATGCATTACCTTCATACCATCCTTAAGCTTCCGATGAGGAGCACCCACAAGAAGAAGAAGTAAAGCTTTCTTAATATCCTCATGTCCATAAATTTCAGGTGCTAATGATCGTGCCAACTTATTATAAATATCACCATCCTCGGCCAGACGTGCAATTTGTTCTTCCTCATCTCCTCTGAGTTCATACCTGCAATAGGACACGGTTGAGTGCATCCAAATACTCATTGATGGACCTATTTAAGACACTTTTGTAAAATAGGATTAAAAAAATTTTCTGATGTGTTAATAATATGAACATATATTCTAAGATGCTAGCACCAACAACTTATTCAGAAACTAGAATGGCAAGAATGAAAAACTTCAAACCACAATTTTGACACAACATTTAAAGAGGGCAGAAAATAGAAAAAAGGAAAGTTGATATTGATATTGGCAAAAGGGTAAATAAAATATTATGGAGAATTGAATTCCTACTGGCAAATATGGAGAGATTTTTAGTGAAATGGTTCAGAACTTGCTTACTCTTCATATTTCTTTTTGAAGTGCAAGACAGACATAGCCTCCAAGTATGTATCAGCAACTAAGCCAGCACGAAGTGCTCTGAAACCAGTGTAAGGAATTGGAAGAAAGATCCCAGATAATTCAATTATATCACCTGGGGCTACCTAATAATGTCAAGAAGAAAATGATATCAGAATTGAGCCATATAAGCTCAATGGTCAGTACAGCAAGAATTCTTCAGCTACAGCTATCCATATAAAATATTTTTCTTTTCTTTGAGTGATAATACCAAAATACTCAGGTCATAGAGGCAGTTAAACATTTATTAGGACAGTTTGCCAAATAGCTATGCCATGTTCCTTCCCCAGTTGAATCTATAACCAAGAACATAGGTGTTTATCAATCTAAGAAATGCACATTATATAAAAGCCATCCAATGGTAGCATAAAGCTATTATGGAGGAATTTGAGTTCCATGCCTTCTAAAATTTTGTAAAACACCAACCTTTCTTGTGAGCTCTCCTCGAAAATGAACAGTCATTGACCGGGGAATATGACCTTTGGGAACATGTTCTGCCAACTCCTGAATCTTGGCCTGTAAAACTCAACTTCACATTAGAAGAAAAGCAAAATAGAATTTTATGCCTTGGGCATTTCATCTGTGATTGATAATTAGAACAAATATGTACCTCCTGAAACTTAAGAAATTTTGATGCTCTGAGCTGAAGGATCAGATTTCCATTTGTATGGTTCGTTTTACAATTCTTAGTTGGGCACTTAAACAAGGGCATGAACACCCGAGCGGTTACTTCCTGTTGGATGCCAAAGAATGTTGGTTAACAAACAACAATAGTGTCTCAAACGACATACCAAAATTACAGTTACAAGCTCATATACTAGGTCATGGGTAAAAAGGTAGAAAGAAATGAGAGACTTCCAAGATGTCTTGATAAACAGCTCCAGGCTCAATAAGCAGAGCATTAGGTAACATAAATTAGAATCAGACTATTCATGGCCAACACTTATGTCAGATTTATTTATTAACCATCATAAATAAGAGGTCTGTTTAAAAGTAGTTGATGAATAATGTGGCAAGTACATCTGACAAAACTTGCTTCAGTAACATCTGGATGATTAGCACTCATTACCTGGTAAATTTCAAAACCACAATCTTCACAAGTATACACAGCAACCTGCATCAGTGGCTTAACATCTGAACATCGGGTCACAATACCAGAAATCCTTACAAGCTGGCCTATATATGAAGCTTTAACCTCTCTGATAGTGTACGGTCGTCCCTTTGAAGGTGCTTTGATATAAACTTCACTGTATCAAGAAAGGATAAGAATGAGAATTTACCGCATGTTATATCAAGTGACGGCATAAGGTGTTCCAAAAAATGCCATATATGAGAAGTATACAGTCACTCCACAATGATCCGCTTATTGGCAACGGATCATATGCACAAATCACAATAGTTGTTGTCTAGTATAGCCGAACTGAATATAAGTGTGTATTGATTAATAAGTTAACATACTACTTTATAGAAAAATCCCAGTTGCTCATAACCATAATGATCATCTGTGCAAGTTAGTTAAACAGTCAAATTTGGCCACTACAACCATGTAAGCCAAACAATCACTGTTTTAAATACCTATGTTTAATCGAATCAAGATAAGCTAAGTAACTGAAATTATAACTTATTTCATAAATTTGGAGCTGTAGTATAGTTTACAATTGACAACAATGCCAAAGGCAAGGAAACAGATCTGCTCAAATTAAGTCAACTGAACAATCCCCAGCAACATAAACCAATGAAGTTTATCATGGTCGGAGTATTTAACAACATGCAATAGAATTTCAAGAAAAAGTTTTTTAATTTTATAATTTCAGACAACTTACAAGAAGCGTTTGATCTCTGGCGGCATCTTCTGCTGAGGATCAGAACCATCAGCGTTTTCGGTAACATCCTCGGATCTTTGAGTCATCAGTATGTCATGGTCATCATCAGGAAAAGCCTCATTAGGCTCTGGCATCAATTCATCAATTGCAGCAGCGAAAATACCAATATATCGGCGAGTATTCTCTGTAATCCGCCTAAAGAAATCTTCGTCCAAGTCCTTATACTGGAAACCATTAACCAAATTAGGTTAATGTATTCATGCTAGAAACAATTACGGAACATCACCAATATCAAAACTACAACAAATGAGAAAGGGAAAGCGTGAGTTTACATTGAGAAGATCGTCGAGATCTATCTGAACTGCACGAGTCT
>CAOJCR010087457.1:0-14611 GCA_948330485.1 Euphorbia neoarborescens | reverse complement strand
ATCAATTGACTATCTTGATTTGTAAAGACTTCAATTACTGGATTAAAGTAGTCGATGCGATTCCTGAATACTTTAACGGGGATGGTTCTTCAAGAAGGATAATAAGCAATCAAATATGACCTAAACTATTAATCCAAAATCGTGCAAACAAAAAGCAATTGTAGCGTATCCACAGACCGCGGGTAGGCTCTAGTTCGTTAAAGCCTCTTTTGGAGGTGAACTAGTTCTAGGGAAGCAGGAAATAATGACCCGTAAGTTTCTCGAAAGCATCAATTCCGAGATTTCCGAGGGATTAACCAAGGTAAGTCCAAATATATGCAACCAACTAAAAGGTACGGGTCTCACGAGACTATAACGGCAATCATAAACACAACATTGAATTAAATTGCAAGGCAACCCTAAGTAATCAATTAAGCCCTATCACGAAGAGATGGAGAGAAATAATGATATACAATTATCCGAGAGTGGTGACAAGACGCAAGTCTAACATGCAATTGGGAAAAAGAAACCCTAATCTCAATTGAATGTCAACCGTTGTCAAAATTAATCTCGGGATAAAGGTGGACGTTATAGAAAATTAATCAACAGATTAATAGTCGCAAACGGGAGATTCAAGCATAAACATTCAATAATCAATAATAAATCAGCTTACAAAACCTTTCGCCGAGTTATACAACATCGGGGAATGAATCCAATCGTCGGAAATCGAAAACCTTAAGAAAGTCTAGAGTTGTCAAAAGATAAAACCTAAAAACTCTGCTAAAAGTAGTATTTATATGTTTCTCTAACAACCTAATTGTAAAGGGGGTAAAAAGGGAAAAGAAAATAAGAAAATCAGCGTTTTAAATTGACTGTCGGCGGCTGACTCGTCGAGCCCTGCAACTGACTCATTGAGCCAGATGTTCTGAAAGATAGGAACTATGCTCATGAGTCTGGCTCGGCGAGCCAGACATCAAGCCAACTGTTCTGAAATGTTTAGCCTGTGCTCGCATATCTGGATCGGCGAGCCAGATGCATCCCAGCTCGAGTGAGCTGCTTTTCACCTCCTTCTTTGCTTCCCATCTTCTCTAGGTCATAACTCCTTCATCCGATCTCCGAATCGCACAAATTTACATCCGTTGGAAAGCTTACGACCCGAACTTGATCTTTTCTTCAATGTCCACGACCACAATCAACCCCGAGATGCCTCGAAAATCGATCCAAAATCCAAATCTCAATCTAGCTCCGCTCCCGACTTTAAATCCCATTTTCTTTAAAAAAGCAACTTGGGAACTTACCCCTGTATCATAACACTCAGCAAACAGGTCAAACTCATCAAGTCCTCAGTTTCACATCCTCAGACTAACAAAACAAACTAAAATAAAGATGAAAAACATCAACGTATACACAAAACCCAATATAAGAAGAAAATGCATGAAACAACACACATGAATGCCAAATATCAGTTAAATCACTCATCATTAGGCTCCATAATGACTGAAATACAAGGTCGAAGATGACCTTATCAGCAGACTGTAAGATGTTGAACACCTATGGAGTGTTGACAGGTCCTAAATGCAGATGAGTCTAAGAACAGAGATAGACTCCCTAAAAGCTGATGGACCGTCGCATTCCAAAAAGATTCCCAAATACGGAATGGGTGGCCTATAGTAAGGTGCCTAGATGTGATGTCATCATGAATATAGGTTAGTATGGCGTGTAATATGAATTAACAAAATGCAACGTGCACAACTAGCACATATGCACATGGCTAGCCTAAACAAAGTGACATATGGGATATTGTCGGGATGTGAGAATATCATAAGACTTTAACAATTGATGCATATGGCTGTAAAAAGATATGACTTAGCATGGCATGTTATATGTATATGCTTATATGGGATAATGGTGGATGTACATCATGGTGTATGAGGTTTAAATTGAACTCATGCAATTGGGACATAACCAAAACACACAGATAAAAGCAAATAGCATGGAAGAGCAGACCTATATTTCAACGCAGGTCGATGAGTCTCTACCATTCCTAGGAGGAGTTTCCTTGCCATCGATGTGGACATGGCAAAGGCAGAAACTAGATTCATTTTAATTCATGTTTCGTAAACCTAAGGGAAATTGCTAAGGTTTCTATATGCAGGAAGGTCAAGTCCGGATAGCAAAGGAGGGTTCCACAGCAAAATATACACTCTTTCTCTCCCCAAAAAGGTTCGAACGAGAAGAGTTAGTATGAGGCTATCAGTGGCTTTCCCAATAGGTATCTTTGGAATCGGAGAGGCACACAAGCGACACTTTCTCAAGAGAGCCGGGGTGGTATGGTGATCTTAGCGTAGTGGGTGCGATGGTGTGTCTACTGGTGCAAAGACGTAAAAATAAAATTCCATTTGAATGGATTGAAAATTTTTATTTAAAAATTGTTGTCAATTTTTTTTAAGTCTTTTGAAAAGGTCTTTCAAAGGCTTGTCAAAATTCCTTTCAAAAAAATTTTAAGTTTGAAAACTTTTAGAAAAAAGTTTGAAAAGAACTTTATGTCTCCAGCGGAGTCGCCACTGTGAGCTGACGACCTTTTCGGAAAAAGCGGAATCGCTGTTGAAAAATTTAAGTGTGATGGAATCATTTTATTTTGAGAAAAATGAAAATGAAAATATTTTCTAAGCAATTAAGGTTTACTCGTTTTGAAACACTTTTCGCCTAAAAAACGAGATAAAGTTCCGTAAAAGAAGCCTTAATTAAATGTGCGAGTAAACGTGGGCTTAGGATTTTTATTTTGAAAACCCAAATTTGAAAAAGAGAATATAAGTTTTAAGAAATTCGATCATGAATCTCTAAAAATGATGACTGGAGTCGCTATCCGGTTCAAAGCTCCACCGGAAATTAAATCACGGTGTTTCTCAAAATCCAAACTTTAATCCAACACCGTTAACCAGAGTTTGGTTTCGGACAAGACGTTTACTTATTCCTTTTCAAAAGACATTTTTAAAGAAAATTGACAATATTTGAAAACAAAGTATTTTATTTGTAAACCCTAAATTGATTTAAGTTTTAGTTTAATGTGAGTGCGTATGCAAAAGCAGTAAAATAAGTGTAGAAAATTAAATAATTACACAATCCAATCGAATGAATAAATTCTAACTAGGGGGATTTACAATCAAACCAAAATGAAAAATGAGGTACACATGCCTAAAATACATGAGTGTCTAACGGCAATAAAAATATATCATACATTCAACACACACACATAATAATAATAAAAACGAGTAGAAATAATTTAAACACATTGGACTTAGACAAGACACTTCAAATAACATGCCATAGAACAGGAAGACGCGATAGCTCGGGGTCATGCATAATAGGGGGTAGTCAGATTAATCCAACTAGACCTGAAAAATAATTTTTTTAAACGCGTGTGATGGGACTGAAAATTCATTTTTTCTTTATAATATTTTGGCTCAATTTTAATTATTTTCATGTAAGAGAGTGGATCAGATATTCGAGAATTAATCCCTTCTGTGGCACTGTGTTAGCGGCTCTAAACCCGGCTTTTTGACACAGTTTTCTAGATACATTCATAAATATATTATAAAAATAAATCTAAGTTTGAGTGATCACATAAGGGCACAAAGTGAAAATAATTTTCAAAGGATAGACATTATAATAAAGGCATAAATATCAAATAAATACACGAAGTGATAAATCAAACACTGAAAACATATAATATTTTTAGCGATGAAAATGAAATTAAAATAATTTGAACTAAAAAAAAGAAGTAAAAATGATGAATCAATCAAATTTTGGTGGGTTTAAAAATTAAAACTTCATTGCAGTCGAAAAATAGAGACAAATGAATATAGTATTCGAGACTAAAAAGAAATCAATAGACACAATTAATTAATGTGTATTGATAAAAAAACACATGACGAAAATGGAGTCATTTATTGACAAAGATATCAAGCCGATTATAGGAAACGGACCGCAATACTAAACCCTAACGTACAAAATGACTCAAACCAAGATAAGACAAAAGGATTTGGTGGCCGGTTCGAACTAAATGATCCTACTGAATGGATTGTCAAAACCGTGAATTACCGGCTACCAAACTTGGCATACACAAGGAGCAAGGCACTGAGAGGCAGTAGATGTTTTCCAAAAACAGTGAATAAAACAGCATAGTAAATAAACTCACAGCCCATTTTAACAGAGTAATCAATGTAACAAATAGTTGATCTTCATTATAAAACGAAAACGAGTTGCAATACATAGAAAAGAACCATAAAACATTTACTTCGTATTAAGTGAGAAGTGATAGAGACTTATATAAACAGATGTGTGAAACTTTGCAGAAAAGAAAATTAAAAGACTTGACAAATCAACAAACAAACAATTAGCTCTTAACCAAAACAGATAAACATCACACATTTGACTTCTATAATGTGGCAAAAATTAGAAGAGAGCCCAACATTGCCAAAAAAAATCCAAGAACCGTAGCTCAATAGAAGGGGGAAACAGAGACGTATGAGCATTAAAGGTTTTTTTTCAAGTTTTTTCAGCCAGCAGCATCAACACATCAAGCCATCGAAAAGCATATGTATATGAAGAAATCAATAGGCAATTACAGTGAACCAAATACACATTGAGCAATTAACATTAATCAAATTTTAATAACATTACAAACCAGTGACAAATTATTCAGAAACAGAAGAAAAAAATGCATGAATTTACTGTAGATCTCAGAAACCTGATAGCGGTGTTTTCACAAATTTGGAGAAGCTCCAGTAATTGATCTGTAAATTGATTTTAGAAATTAAACCAAGCTTGTTGCGTTTTTGAGTTGAATTTATTTCATAAACTCAAACAATGAAAACTGTTTATGATTTTCACGGATTGTTTCAAGAAAACTTTGAAGTCGACAGAATCACAAGAAGGAAATATATAGGATTGGCAAAGCATAGCATATTGTCAAAATCAACATCCAATTGAAACTATGGTTTAAAAGGAAGCACTTACCTTCGGGCAACGAATAGCAGCATTGCTCCTCCTTTCTTTTTCCCCAGAATCACAGCTCCAAATGTCCCGATGTCGTTCGACCACTCTCGGTTTCTCCCCCTTTTTTATGTCTGAATTTTTTTATTTCCACTAAAATCAAATGGCCCTCCAAATCGCAGAGCTCTCACTCTCTTCCTATTCTTTTTAATCTTTTTCAAGATTAAAATCCTCTCCTCTCCGTAAACCAACTGTCCAATTTTTTTTTATTCAAATGAAAAATAGCCTCCTTCTCTCTTACCATCTGCTCTTCCTTTTTAAAACAAAAATAAGGATCGAGACCCGCAGGGAAAATCCCTGAACTTGCGTATTACCCTCCATCAAGATTGATTCCATTGACTTGCTTCCTCCATCAAATCATCGTTCATACAGCCTTACTTTTCTTTCTTTCACACCGCTTTCCTTTTTTTTCAGCAGAGAGATCTCCCTGCTCCTGAATGCCATCTCCCTTTTTCGTGTGAAATCCCCTTTTCAGACTTTCTTTTGATTCTTAAATGAAAAAAACCCATAAATTGCAGAGATGGGGAAGCCAAAATCCTACATTACCACATCTCCCAACTTCCTTTAATTAATTTTTTGTCTTTTCCTCAAGGCTAAAATAACGTTGTTTTGGTCCTTGATTTACTGGACCAAAATGACGCCATTTTGGCACCTTTCCTTCCTCTCTTCTCTTTCCTTCCTTTTCACTCCCTTTTCATTCTTGGTCCAGTTCGGCCTGACTGAATTTGTAGATTTAAATCCGATTTGACGCAATAAAATTTATTTTGACTCTAAAATTTTTGAAATTTAGCCCAACTTGAGCTATTATTGTAACTCGATCCAGTTATCACGAAAATTGTTTGAACTTTAATTTGAAATTTTTTTGTACAAATCTTTTAATTCGGAAGCTTCTCATTGGAACAATCTGGAAGAACACATAAGCATACAAACAGGTCGATAAATATCGGTTCATCATAGACCCGGAAAAAAATCTCATACTCACAGCAAGGGTAATATTTCTGCGCCAAAAAAGTACCTTATTTCGGCCTATTACATTTAAGGAGCCTTTTAGCTGGAAAATGGGAGCTGATGGAGGGCTAAATTTGACCAGATTTTTGGAGAATGACAATTTTATTAGTTCTTGAATGATTTCTTTCCTTATTTTTTAAACATTATTGAGCAAGTTTTGGATTTAAGATTTTAAATACCCAAATTTCATGTTTTGAATCATCTATCTTTCACTTTTAAGGCTAGACATCATCTGTATTCTTCAAGAATAAGACTACGAACAACAAGTATTATTAATTCTTCCTTGAAGTTTGATTTTGGATATGTGTAGCAAAACAGCCTTCTTCCTCACATAAGGAAATTCATAGGCTTGGATGTTGATTATGAGATTGTTCTAGTTTAATTTATCATTAAATTTTTGAATAAAAGTGGAGGCCCTCAAACTCAACTAGGGTAGGAGATCCCAACTAAGTTGGCACCCTATGGAGACCTAGAAAAGAGAGAGGAGCTCAAAATATTATTAAAAGAGAAAGAAAAGTATAAAGGAGAGTTCAAGTAATAAAGTGAAAGCTTTTGCGCATCACAAAATCATCAGAAACAAAATTATTGACAAGAGATGGGTAGGATGACCACTAATGATCACCATTAGAGACTCCAAATCTGGCAAAAGAGCCTACTACCTTATTCCCCTCATGATAGATGTGAGTCACCACTACCTTCATTCCATGAAGTCTCCAAAGACAACTGTACCATTACAACTTGAAGGACCAAGGAACAGTCATGCACCAATTTGAAACAGATTAACAACATTCATAGAATCAGATTCGACCTATAGCTTCATCCAACCAAACTTATAGGCTTTATTAATTGCAAACATAAAGGCTGCCAATTCGGCTTCAAAAGCAAAAGCAGATTATATATGACCTGAAAATGCACCATGTGGAAAACCACGATCATTTCGAAAGATGCCACCATAACCAGCTAAACCCGGAGAGTAAAGAGCAGAATCATTCATATTAACCTTATACCAGCCGAGAGGGGAAGGATGCCAATGAATAGCAATGATTTGCTCACTCCGTCGGGGAAGAATACGAAAACTAAGATTTTTAAAAATTGAGAAATCCTGAATTGAAATTGTACAGCCAATCTCGAAAAACTCAACCTCCTTCATAGCTTTCCAAAGCAACCTGTGACCCTGAGAAACATTGGGAACAGTACCACCAAAAATTGCACCGTTTCTCATATGCTAAATGACCCAAAAAACTGAGACAACAACAACATTCCAAATAGCCATAACTTGTGACCCATACCAAACCTCCAAAGCTTTAAGAATGAGATTGGAAAATCCTGCATCCTTATGAATTTTATGACCAAAAAAACCTTCAAGAGAGACCCAAAGGCAGGTTGCAAATTTACAATAAAAAAATAAGTGGTTGAGAGTTTCAGCATGATAATGATAAAGAGAACAGCGAGAGGCTAAGGAAAAGCCTTTAACTTGTAAATGATAGTCAGTGGTCAAGAAATTATGAATAACTTTCCAACAAACCAGTGAGCATGATGGTGGAAAATAATGTTTCCAAATAAATTTAAATAAATGTGTGTCAGCACTATAGGAGTTGCATAGGATAGATTAAGCTTGCTTTACTGTAAATTTTCCATCTAGTGAAGAAATCCAATAGCACTCATCAGAGATCCCATCTTCCAAAAAATTGACCTCCGAAATGGAATTAAGTACCTTAGGTGGTAACCCCAAAGGCAATTCCCATCCGTAGAAAGACTGGAAGTCTGCAACAGTGCCTGAAAAAGCACGACGTTGTGACACCAGGATTGAAAGTCGATCCGCTAAGTTAGGTCACCTCCAGTGATCATGCAAAAACTAAGTTACGAATCCTTGCCTATAAACCAACCAATACGTTGAGAAACAAAATTAAATATCGGTTTGCAAGAACTCCAAATAGAGGAGGAGATGGAAAGATGCCAAAAAGCTCCAGGTGGGTGACAGGACCGAGAAGCCAATATACAAATATGAAATGAATTTCTGTCGCTGAAAAAATCCCAACATAATTTGGTAATCATGGCTTGGTTCAGATTTTTCAGACGCTTAATGCCCAAACCTCCATTAGCAATTAAATCACAACAATTGCGCCACGGTACAGAGACTAGCTTCCGATTTGATATTGAACCAGTCTAAAAAAAATTTTGAATAGCTCTATCCAGCTTCGAGATCAGACTTTTTGGCCAAAGATAAACCGAAAAGGAATAAAGAAAGGAGCTTTGAACAATTGAATTAACCAACATGACTCGGCCAGCCATTGACAATGAAGAACCTTTCCAACCCAAGAACTTGGTCAGAATTATAGACTAAAAATGCACTTTTCGAGGAACACCTTTAAAAAGGGGAACACCTAAGTACGAGAAAGGATCATTGAGAACACGAACACCCAAAATAGCAGCTAGCTATAAGGCTCTAATACGAGTAACCCATTTACCAAAATAAACTGATGTTTTAGCCCAATTGACCAACTGACCAGAAATAGAAGCATAAAATTGAAAGATACGCTAGAAAAAGCTGAAAATTCGCTTTGTAGCTGTACCAAAAATAACAACATCATCAACACACAGTAAATGAGATGGAAAATCAAACGAAATAGAGTAAGACATGGGTTGAAAAGTTCCATTTTTAGAAAAATGATAGAGAGCAAGATTCGAGAATTCTTCCGCAAGATAGAAAAGAAGAGGGGATAAAGGACCCCCTTGGCGAACTCTCCTCGAACAACCAAAATAACCAGTGATTTTGCCATTAACCATAATGGAGATACGACTTGAAGAGAGGATCTCAAGAACCCAATCTCTAAACTAAAGACAGAACCCGAAACTTTTAAGAACATCAAGGAGAAAGTCCTAATCAATTGTATCAAAAGCTTTTTTAATATCAACCTTAAGAGCCATGCAACCACCAAAATGTTTTTTTGTCTAAAACATTAATCCCTTCAGAAGCTAAAGCAATACAATGAGAAATCTTACGAACTTTGATGAAACCAAACTGATGACAATCAATGATGCATGAGGCAACTAAGCTCAAACGATCTGCTAATATTTTAGTAATGATTTTGAAAAAAAAAAATTAGAGCAAGCTATAGGCCGGAAATCTTCTACTTTCACCGCATCCTTAACTTTAGGAATCAAAACCATGATGCTAGAATTAAGTCCAGTTGTCAGCTCACCACGTTCAAAAAACCACTAAACACTTTTACAAATATCAACATTAACAATGTCCCAATAAGCCTAAAAAAATTTTCCTGTAAAACCGTCAGGTCCTGGGGCATTATTACCATCTATGGCAAAGACAGTTGCATGAATTTCAGCTTCAAAAGGTTTGCAAGTAAGCATGAAATTCTCTTCTCTAGTAACCAGAGATGGAACCAAATTCTGAATATAATCAGCATTTGCAGTAACTCGAGGGGCAGCACGAAAAAGATCACTATAGTAATCAACAACATGAGTCAAAATATGGGCTTCATCCATAACTAAATTCCCATCAATTAAGAGACTCTTCGTACTTAATTTGGATTTTCTGGTTGCAGCTGAATGATGGAAAAAAGATGTGTTTCTGTCTCCTACTAGTAGCCAATTATTCCTACTCTTTTCTTTAAAGAATATTTCCTCCTGTTTCAGAGATGACTCTAGTTTTGCATGATAATCCAACTCTCACCTGCACCTGTCATCTGAATACCCAAAAACTATCAATTTTAGATTGAATATTGAATAGTTCATCTTTTAAATGAGCAAGATTGGTCCCAAGAAAACAAAAACATCCTTGTTCCATGTTCGAAGCTTCTGACAAAGTAATTTAAGCTTGAAGGAAAGAGCCCACATAGGAGCAAGACCTACACTGACAACCCAATTAGATTTGACAAATTCCTTCAACTATGGATGAGTAAGCCACATGCCTTGGAATCGAAATCTAGCAGGACCCCGAACATAATTGGAAAAGCAGGAGATCAAAAGAGGCTTATGATCACAGCAATGCCATAGAAGAGCTAAATAGTTGATGGCCTCCCAAGCATTAATGAACTCATAGTTAACCATATCACGGTCTAACTGACACTGAATAAAATTATCACCTCTACGACCATTACTCCATGTAAACTTTTCACCCAGTAACGGAAGATCCATTAAACTAGTATGATCGAAAAACTTGACAAAATCTCAGCTAGCACCATCATGAAAAGTTCTTCCAGATTTCTCATGCGCACCTTTGATAGCATTAAAATCACCCATGATTAACCAAGAAAATTGGCTGC
This sequence comes from Euphorbia neoarborescens, assembly GCA_948330485.1. Taxonomy (NCBI): domain Eukaryota; kingdom Viridiplantae; phylum Streptophyta; class Magnoliopsida; order Malpighiales; family Euphorbiaceae; genus Euphorbia; species Euphorbia neoarborescens. Next base: position 4,286 of record CAOJCR010087457.1, on the reverse strand, counting down.
CAAATCGATTAAATCAGTCTAAAGTTCCCTTCGCTGAATTACAAAAGTACTACCGTAAACAAATGATAGCATGATAGGAGCTTCAACATTAAAAGATAAGTAACATGCTGTTGAGATCTGATTAAATCAAAATTAGCAGTAAAATCCAAACTATCAAATAACCATAAGGTAGGCAAAGGCTTATCATTCTCACCTAGGAATTTAATGCCACAAGAGACCCAAAACCAGTAAGGAATTATAGAAAATAGAACCATAGGTTCAATAATGCAATAAAATCCGGGCTAAATTGCTTGCAAAAATTGTAAAATACACGTTGAGTAGAGGCATTGGCAAAGCCTCGACAATACCAGGAAAGAATTTTCATGAGCAATTCCTAATGGGAGTCTTGCAAATGCGCTTACCCCTACCAACCAACTTAGCTTTATCTCCCTGCTTCCGAATTTGCACTTGTCATCCATCATCATTTTCATTATTATGGATTTGCATTTGACACCCAACATCTGTATTACCACTATCGACATCAGTATCAGAATATTTAGACCAAAATTTCCCACATGGTATATCAATTTGATTTTTATCAGTAGAGACAACAACTTCGGTGGCAGAACAATCCTTGTCACTATCCTCATGATTTTTAGAAGCATCGGACACAACCTGAACAACATCAACCACATCTGTATCTCGACTAACAGCGTTAGCCACTGCTGTTGCAGCTTCGATAGATTGGTTTTGATGCTCATTATCACTACTGTCATAGCTTCTATAGTCCCGGAGAGAGTTTGATTGTCTTCTTGTTTATCACTTCCACCAGGTTGAATTTGGCTCTTTGCAATTACAGTTCCCCAATCTGCATATATAGGCTTCTAAAGAGCATCACAAATTCGAGCCTGCACCATAACTAAAGGGACATTTGTATACCTTGGGGACTACTTGTGAACTTCCTGATGCTGATTGGGTAGACGTATTATTGATCTACCTCGATTCACTCTGACCTTAGATGTGTCAGTGTCGACAGCCCATGCATTCATTCGGCAGTCATAGGGTGCATGACCAATTGAAGAGAAAGGTTTACAGAAAAGAGGAATGTTTTCATAAACCAAGTCAATCCAAAGTTGCTTACCTTCCTTCTCAATTCCAATTGTCTCTGGAATATTACCAGAAAGATCAATATCAATTAGAAGCCTAGCAAAGTGACCAAAATCTCCATCTAATGTAGCTCGATCAATCCTAGATAAGACTCCAATTCCCTTCAAGATATGACTAATAGTCCCATGGAAGAGATTGTAACCGGACTCAAACAAGGGCTGGAGTGGTTAGGATCAAAATCAGGGACTCATGGCTGCAACATGAATGTTCCTGGTTTTAAAAATAAAGTTCCTCTACTCCATACATTTTATTTCAATTCTTGTGACCCAAGAAACACATGATAATAACCTTTACCAAGAGAGATGAGCCTCTATGATTCTGAAATACCCCAAATCTGAGTGAGAGCTGTCTTTAATTCAAATAACTTCTATGGAGCCTCTCCTTTTTGTAGGAAAATCCTACCAATCAATGAATTAGAGAAAAGTGCCATTCATTTGTCTACAAGATGCTGAGGAATTTTTATAAATGTAAAGCCATCTTTGGTCGAAATATCGATGTTAGAGACATCAGGAATCGGTTCTGTTGCACTTCTTACCACATTAGCAAACGACGACTTAGGGTTAGATGCAAGAGGATTATCGATTTTACACGAAAAAAGATTAGCAATGCCAATATAATTGTCCAGGATAGAAGGAGGTAACCTCCGACCAGTCATCATGGACTGATCGACAAGTCACACGCTGGAAAACAACGATGGTGTAGCAGAAGAAGAGTAGCAGGAGCTACGGCGGTTAGGGTTTTTTCACTATTTTGAGAAGTTATTAACGATTGAATACCTTAAACTGTAATTTATCATTAAATATTTTATTTATCATTAAATATTTTATATTCTTTTCCTTGCTTTAAAGGAGAAATCATCTCTTTTATTAATTTGTGATTTTAATTTCCTGGCCATTCGTTATTATTGCAAGTTAATAATTATTATCATTAAATAGAATTCGTAATCTTTCAATTCTTTGATTATTGGAAGTCCAAAAAAGATTAAGGACTTAAGCTTGAATTGATCTCGCTAGGAATTGATTAGTTTAGATTAAACTTTTCTAAATTTTAATGCTTTTGAGCAATGGAATCTCAGCTGCTAGGGAGAGGTTATTTATCAAACAAGGGATTGCTTGAGTCGTACTAAGAAATTCTACTTTAGGAAAAGTTAATATGATGTGTTAAGCTGAAGGGTATAACTAGTCTAGAATATTTAACATGTTCTTTTTTTATCAATGTACGATCAGTCATGTTCATTCAAAGCCCGAGAATGACGTGAGGTGAAGTTTCTACATAATCTAATTTTCTCTTACAAGCATCTTAAGTTCAGTAGTTATTTTATTAGTTTTTCTAACTTAATCATTTAGTTTAAATCACAGTATACCAACTTTCAATAACCCCCCTCTTTTAATTAATTTTATAGTTACTTAGTGATTTGCAAAAGAATTTAATTCATAGCTCTTTAGGGTTCGACCTTATCTTACTGATTATAATTCATGTTTGTTTAGGTTTAGGTGAGATTATAAATTTTATTTTTGGGCAGATTCGAGAACAGACCAAATTTTGGCACCATTGCCAGGGAGATAGTCTACTTTGGTTTCATTTTGCTCGTGAACAGGTCTGAATTCTTTAAGGAACTGGAATACGATGCTGAAATTGAAAAGACTGCATGAAGACTTTGAAAAGAAACAAGGCTAAAGAAGACATGGGGAAGTTCAGGCCTTGTGCTGAGTGAAATTGAACCTGAAGCTTCATCAGGTCCATCTAGTGATTTAGAAGAGGAGAAAATGGTTGAATTGACTCTGAGGGTGCTCTCTGTGCCACCTGTGCATTAGGCACCTCTTTGCATCACTTGTCCTAAAATGGATGCAAATTTTGAGCTAAAATCAGGGCTGATCCATCTTTTCCCCAAATTTTATAGGATGGTGAGTAAAGATCCCTATTTGCATATAAAGTAATTCTATGTAGTATGTTTAGGAATGAAGCCAAATGGAATCAGCGAGGTGATTCTGAAGTTGAAAGCTTTTCCCTTATCAATGGCTGAGAAAGCAAAGGCTTCGTTATTCTATCTACCATCCGGATCAGTTACTACATGGGCTGAAATGTCAAGGCTATTCTTGGAGAGATTCTTCACATCATCTAAGGCTGCCACCATTCGAACAGAAAGTAGTAGAATAAGGCAAAAGGAAATAGAGTCACTATACGATTATTGGGAAAGTTTTAAATGCTTATGTGAAAGCTATTCACAATATGGGATGACTAAACAATCCCTAGTTCAGTACTTTATCAAGGAATGATACCCATGGAGAGAAACATTATTGATGCATCTAGTGGGGGGTGCTTGATAAATAAGACTCCAACTGCTGGCTAGGAATTGATTTGAAATGTCGTTGAATGTTCCAGAAAACTCAAAGTACCTTTTGAACCTAGCCAAAAAGTCCATGAAATAAGTAATTACTCTCTAGAAGACAAGATCAATTCATTAACCACACTTGTGCAAAGTTTAGTGTCTAGAGGAGATGCCCAAACTATTGTATGGTATTTGTGCATACACGAGTGAGCACCTGGGTTTAAAGGTATCCCGAAATAGGTATGTGATGAAAATAAATCCTATTTGTTGCGAACCTCTGACTGTGTAGGAAGAAAAGCTCGAGAAAAGGTAAAAAAAATTGAAAACAGATAAAAAAATGGACCAATTAAACCCGCTATAAATTAGAGCTTTTAACAACATCGATTTTAAAAATCGAGCATATTTTTTAGATCATAGGAGTACGAGGACCATTGGGGTAAATTTTCGAGTTAATTAGAGTTTTAGACAAACTCTTTTAAAAATGCATTTTAATCCCTATAAAATTTAAATTGTCAAATTGGAAACCTTAATGACTTTTTTTTTTGCTAAAATAATCTTATTTTCATAGTTAAAGCTATGGACTTTTTCCCCCATAATCACTTTGGAGTAAAAACTATTTTTCAAAAAATTGGACAATCGGACCAAAAACCGATTGCCATAAATTTTTTTTGTTGGTGATCAGCCAGTTGTGCATGTCGGGTCCCTTGGGGTAGACACGTGGCCCCCCATGTCTGCCCCAAGGGGCAACACCTCGCATGCTGGCCGGTGAGGGTTAAGTTAGTCATTTCACATGTGGCACTATCTAAACTCC